>JANKYE010707758.1:0-10572 GCA_032467995.1 Erythroxylum dillonii | reverse complement strand
TCAGCGCCTCGGGAATGGGCCATCAGTCAGGGCTCATCACCCGGGGCAGTTGGGCTCCGAGAGCGGGGTCCGACAACATTCAACTTTCTCAATCATTTAAGGAAAAACTCAACCATCAGTGGATGAAGGCGGTGGTGGTGCAGTTACTAGGTCGGAAGATAGGGTACCAAGCATTGAGCTCTTACCTGAAGACTCTGTGGAAACCTCTTAAACCCATCAAAATCGTTGATCAGGAGTGAGAGTTTTACCTGGTTCATTTCTTGGAAGACGCCGACTACTACCATGCCTTAACTGATGGCCCCTGGCTCATCTACGACCAAGCGCTGGCAGTCTAAAGATGGATGCATTCCTTTTGTCCAAAGCAGGGGAGGCTCACGCGAGCAGTCACCTGGATCTGCCTCCCGGACTTACCGATCGCTCGCTATCATCCTGATATCCTCACGACATTAAGGAATTCAATAGGATAGACAGTGAAGATTGATGAGGTTACACTTCAAGCACACAGAGGTTGGTATGCCAGAATAGTCGTGGATATAGATCTTACCCAACCTTTGAAAACCATGGTGGAGCTGGACGAAGAGTTAATCCCCGTTATGTATGAGGGCCTCCTGCAGCTCTGTTACTCTTGCAGGAAGGTTGGGCATTCGACAGTTGGCTATTCGCAAATCCACCAAGCTCCTTCCCACACCTCAGTCCCGAACAAAGACATCACATTTGCGAAGAAGACTGCTATGCTACAGTGCCTAGGGCGTCGCCAGTTTCCGTAACTGAAGGAGACAATCTGGGCAATACTAATGCTGATGTCCAGTCTCCGGCAAGCTCCATCTATGGCCTATGGATGTATGTTCAAAGGAACCAATGTCCCCCACCACAATGGCTACAACAAGCCAATCTGCCCCCCAAATCACGTCAGATAGTCTTGCGAAAAAGCACAGAATCACTTTCAAGGACCGACTCCAAATTTACTGCTCTAATCGAGAATGGATTGATAGAGACCAGAGAGAAATTATCTGCTGAGGCAGCTCCCACAAAACCTTTGGTGCAGGCCCCTGTCTCCCTCTAAAGACAATTTTAGGGCCTAACAAGCCCTTTATTGAAGGCCACATTTTTAAGGCATATAGACCTAGACCAAATGCCAAGAAAGGGACCAAAGGCCTACGAGCAAGCCATAACAATTTACACAGGGCAGAAAGCTCTCGAGGAAGTCCTACCTCGACCACAAGCCCAGGAAGCGAAACATATATCCAAATTCAACCTACCTTTTTGGTTAAGAACATAGCTATTGTTATCCCCTCACATACAGAAATGATTTGTGATTAATAGGTGATAGGGGATCGGGAGGTGGAGGTAGAAAAACCAATACAGTAGATGGACGGGGTTGAGAAATAAGAGGCTCTTCCCCCTAGGGGAGACTACCGGACCACCGTCCACTGAAACCCCCGATATAAAAGGAACGACTGATATTCCTACCGTCCTTCCCCCGACAAGACGCTTCCATGGGAGGTACTGAATCTAGTTAGCCCTTTTTATTTTAATTTTCATTTGGAATTGCCAAGGAGCAGGGGGGACTAGATTCCAGTCCATCATGCGGAACTACATTAGCCATTATAATATCGGTATTCTTGTTTTACAAGAAACCAGAATTAGTGGGACATGAGCACATGAAGTGATTAAGACCTTAGGTTTTGATTATTCCCTTCAAGTGGAAGCTGTAGGGTTTGTGGGAGGGATTTGGATACTGTGGAAGGGAAAATTTCACCTATCCATAGTTTTAGCTCACCGACAATTTATCCATACCACGGTAAATTACGAAGATTACTCGTTTGATTTTGCCACGATTTATGCTAGACCTCAACCTTCCTCTCAAAATAGACCTTGGCTGGTAGGGGAGGATTTTAATGCTAAACTGAAGTTAACAGACAAGCAAGGGGGAGCTATCGTCGCGAGGGTCGTGAGCAAAAATTTTCAGGCTTGGGTGCATGCTTGTAGCCTTCATGATCTGGGATATGCTGGCTCAAGGTTTATGTGGCCGCGTGGCATGGTTCAAGCTCGATTGCATCAGGTTTTTGCGTTGACTTCTTGGATGCATTCCTTCCCCCAAGCGATCAATCATCATCTGTCCTTCCTAGGATCTGACCATCGACCTATGTGGATCAATCTCCTTCATTCGGCTTCCAGTCAATTGGGGTTATCGGGGTTTCGGTTTCAAAATGCCTGGCTCTCTCACCCGGGCTTTGACAAACTGGTAGCTGAAAATTGGCTATTGGAAGAAGAAGTGATAAGTAAATCGTTAGCTATATTTTCTTAAAGTCTCACTCACTGGAATCAATCGGAGTTCAGCAATATATTCTATCAAAAGGAAAGGCGGCTCGCTAGACTTCAGGGTATTCAGAAAGTGATTCGTGATGACAATCTAGATTCCCTAACAGCATTGGAGGATCAGTTATGTGAGGAACTGATCCAAGTCTTGAGTGAGGAAGAACTATTTTGGCATCAGAAAGCTTGATGCGAATGGATTTCAAAGGGGGATCGGAACACTAAATACTACCATACCCTCACTGTGGCTAAACGTAAGAAAATGAAGATTGAGAGTCTAAAGGACTCTCACGGGGCGATAGTTTTTGATCCAGGGCAACTGCGTTAGTTAGCCCGAGACTACTTTGCCACTCTGTTTACGAGCGAGGAAGTCAATCCAGCCCCGATCAAGACCACAGGAGCCTTCCCGTCACTTCGAAACAGAACTATGCGGGATTTAGCCACTCCACTTCAGGACAATGAGATCAAGCGTGCAGTTTTTGATATGAATCTGAATAAAGCATTGGGGGTGGATAGGTTCAATGCTCTTTTCTTTCAAAAGCGATGGGAGAGGGTTAGTTCTAAAGCGACGAAATGCATCAAGTCGTTCTTCCGACAGGAACATTGGGAATGGTACTTAAACCAAACACTCCTTGTCCTCATCCCCAAAAACCCTTCCCCTACGCGTATTGATCAATTTTGTCGGATAAGCCTCTGCAATGTCCTCTACAAAATTCTCTCTAAAGTCCTAGCGAAGAGGCTTAAACCCTACTTAGATTGTCTTGTGAGGGAGAATCAATGTAGTTTTATTCCGGAGCGACACATCATTGATAATATCATTATTGCCCAAGAAGTTATACATTCGATGCGACGTAAGACATGGAGAAAGGGCTTCTTGGCGATCAAAGTACATTTAGAAAAAACATACGACCATCTTCGTTGGGAATTTATTCACAACACTCTCGAAGATATTGGTTTTTTGGATTCACTAATTTGGGTCATCATGTAGTGTGTTACGACAGTGACTACATAGGTGGTTTGGCAGGGTTCGATCTCGGATACTATTAACCCCTACTATAGGATTCGTCAAGGCAATCCTCTCTCACCATATCTATTTGTCCTTTGTATGGAGCTTCTAGGCCATCTTATATGCAGAGAAGTGGATCATGGACGCTGGAAACCGATAAAATTGAGCCCTACAAGGCCCCCGTTATCCCACCTGTTCTTTGCGGATGATCTCCTCCTATTTTTCGAAGCTACGAATTCCCAGGATTAAGTGATCGTTCAGACGTTGGAGGTGTTCTGTAAGGTATCCGAACAACAGGTCAACACTGAAAAAACTAAGATTTTCTTTTCCAAGAACGTTAAGTCGGAAACTGTGTGTCAGATTAGTCAAACTCTCCGTATCAAGCCCACTAATAACCTAGGCAAATATCTAGGCGTTCCCTTGCTTCATAAGCACACCAGGCAGACCACCTATGAACACATTTTGGATAACGCTCAAAAGAAACTTATCGGGTAGCGCGCTCGACAGCTGTCTCTCGCTGGCCGAGTCATCTTAACCCATTCTATGATCTTGACACTCCTAGTCTTCACTACGCAAACAGTGCGCTTTCCACGAAGATTCTATGATGAACTAGAGAAAATTATGCGTAACTTTCTTTGGAGATCTACGGGAGATTAGAGGAAAATACCCCTCGTTAATTGGGAGACAGTTTGCCAACCCAAAGCCGCTGGGGGTCTAGCCATTATGTGTATTCAGACGACCAATTATTCCTTGTTAACCTAAATGGGTTGGGAGCTGATTAAGCATCTAACGACCTTATAGGCACAAGTCCTACAGACTAAATATCGGTTGGAAACTGAACATATCCCTCGCACGATTGCTCGAGTAGGAGCTTCGGTGTTCTGGAAAGGAATTTCGGCCACTTGGCCGTATGTCCACCAAGGTTTAAACTGGACACTCGGTAATGGGAGCCGCATATGTTTCTGGCTGGATAATTGGGTGAAAGATTGGGGACCTTTACTCTCTGTGGCGACCTCTCCCATACCAGAGGGAGACTTGTATGTTAAAGTAGCAGATTTGAGGAATAGGGATGGTAGCTAGAATTGTAACTTGTTCCAACAATACCTTCCAGCCTCTGTATGCATAACTATAGCGGCTATAAACCCCAATCCTGATCTTGCAGCAGAGGATATCATCCAATGGAGACCCACTGGCAATGGACGATTCACGATAGCGTCAACTTACGAGATTATTGAAGGGAGCACCTCAGATAACTCAAACTGTCCTTGGAACTTAATTTGGAAATGGTCGGGACCCTAAAGATCCAAGCATTCCTTTGGTTCATGACACAGAAAAAACTCCTCACGAACCAACAAAAGGTGATGAGGCACACTGCATCCGATAGCAACTACCATTCTTGCGGCCAGGAGGAGTCCACTTTATACGTCCTTCGGGACCGTTCGAGAGTTATTGACTTTTGGCAAAAATTTCCCGCGGAGGTGATTGGTGTCGATTTTTTTCTAGCAAGTTAAGGCTCTTTGGGTGAGAACCAATCTACTCAAGCACTCCTAGGAGTTGCAAGGAGAATGGGCAATGATATTTAGGGTTGCCTGCTGGATGCTTTGGACGTGGTGGAATAAAAGTCATTTCGATGAGGATTTTGTTTGGTCGTTAGACGGAACGAAAGCGGTTATGGTTTGCGTTGAGTGGATAGAACGAGCGAGAGAAGTGGAACGATGCGTAGTTTCAAAATTGGGCCTCCTGTTGGGTTATCGAGTCGGTTGGGTCTTACCACCAGAGAATTGGGCAAACTCAACATGGATGACTCTTTTAATCCGGGCTCGGATATAGTTATCACTGGGGGTCTTATTCGCGATAACCGGGGACAGTGGCGTGGAGGCTTTATTCAACACAATGGTAATGGCTCGACTATTTTGGTTGAACTTTGGAGCGTCCACTCGAGCCTCACACTCGATTGGAATTATGGTTATCATCGGGTTATCTTAGAAGCAGACGTCCTAGAGGTCATTAACTTGCTTTCAACTCCCATTATCGAGACTGATAGTAATAACTTTTTATTGGCAGGTATACAAGGTTTGCTCTGATGCGACTAGGAGGTATGAATCTAACACATACATCAGGAGAGAAACCAATGTGTAGATCATATGACAGCAGTTGCAGTCAGGACTTGTCTAGGATTCCATATACTTCGGGAGCCCCTTTTGACCGTCCAGGATCTCCTCAGATAGGACAGACAAGGAATTGAGTACCGCCGTGATTTGCGTGAATTAGATTAATTGTGTTTTCTTTTCCATTGTATTCAAAAAAAAATTTGACAGCAAATTAATAGTATTATCTGGTTAACTCATCTAAGTTGTCGAGTTGTGCACCTTTCAAGTCTTCACGATTGTTGGAGAAAATCTGTTACTAAATAACAAGTGATAGGAAAACACTGGTTTGGCCTATAGCTAAATAACAGAAGGAGTCAGAAATTGAATTGATGATGGGCCACATTTTTGGAAGGTTTTAAATTGCATGAAGGATTCTACTACTAAACGAACAAAAAAGGTACCTTTTGGGTGAAAAAGAAGTCGTAATTTTGGTAGAGTTTGTTTCACCGTTGGCGTCTGACAAAGAAAGAACAGGACAAATTTGTGTACATTTTGCTTCCATAGCATATCATACACATTGATAGATGGATTGGCGTCTTTCCAAAGGCATCAAATTCGTTTGGTCTCTGATATACGAATATAAAGTATTGTCACACTCAACACAATTATATTTTTGTAATTGCTTTCTATAGTTGCAACAGTAGTAAATGAATAGCAGTAATAGTACCATTACACACACATCCATAGGATTATAAGAATGAGGTCAGCACTGTTGTTTGCATATTTTCTCTTGAGGTGTTTGATAATTGAGACAATGATGGGCCTCTGACGCTCTTCCGTACCCAGAGCCTATTGTACGAAGCGGGGTCACAAAAACAGAGAGAGGAGATTTGACAGCTGCTCCAAAACCAAGATGAAGACCTTTCTGGCTCTGCAATTCTGTTTGATGCAATGCCACACCCATGACCTCATCATCTTGCTCTTCTCTGCCGCCACACACGATGACAGTCTGGGGGGAAAAGACCAAGTTTGGGTTTTCTCGAAATCCCTAACACACGCTTCCGAGCATGCTTTATATATTTCTTGTCAGTATCAGAATCCTACGTCACTCACAGTCACTGGTTAATTTCCGTTCCAAAGGCATCTATATATGGAGAAGTTGATTGCATGGAATATGCAAAGCTCTCTCATCCTCTTTATGGTTTCATTTCTCAATGGCTACCTGATGTCACTGCTTCCCTCACTCTCTCTTCCTCGCAGTCATTCTGCGCCCCTGGTGCACTGGTGTGTCATATTCGTCATCTACATATTAAAATAATATTTTATATCAATGTCACAAAGCCTAATATATCATTTCTAACTTTTGGACTTTCTTCCGCAATTTAACCTTTACTATATTATCTAATAGACTTAAGCTTCTATTATTCATTGATCCATATAATCAACTTCCCGCTATTAAGTGAACCATGTAAAATTTTAAAAATGTAATTGATTGCGTAATTGAAGTAACTATGCATGATAAAACTCTTGGGATTTATAGTGGTATAATTTACAAATAAATATTTTATGCAACAAAAAAGGCAACTAAATAGTATATTAGTAAGTAGAAAAGTTTCACATGATAAGTTTTTAATAGAAGATTGTAATTAGAAACTATAAGAAGAAAAAGAAAACAACTTCTAAAACAATAAGTGATTAAGAATGATATAATCAAGTCGAAAAAAGATCCTTAGTAAAAAAGATCATGTTAACTTACCTTTTTTTATTTATGTGTTTATTTACTTGTTTTTATTATTTTTTGTTTCTATATTTATTGTATTATTTATTATATTTTTTTTAATTATTATTATAATCATCTTTTTATGTTTATTTTTATCTTTTTATTATTTTAATATGTTTATGAATATATATGTAATTTTTTATATAGATTTATGTCTTTTTATTAATTAAGGATAAAATTACTTAATATTGAACCATTTCAAATCTTACTTATTTACAAAAGTTTCGCTAAGTTGTTATTATTGATATCTTACTCATTTGACCAGCAAATATTAAAATACATGTAAAGGAAACGTGTTTATAGGTAACAGTACGCAATAAGATGGTGACGTTACGACCTTGATGTCTGATTATGTACCAACGTTTGACCTGGCAAAAAAATTGGAAGGGAAGGCGGCGCGTAAGCGATACGCTTGTAAAATAATCTCGGGGTTCGATTCGATGCATATATGCAAGGATAGGTTGGCATTACACGGCATGCAAACGTACTCGTCAATGATCTGATATATGGTTTACAGTATAAGGACAAGAAAACTCCCAGGACATTTGTCATTTTATTAGTAATACTGTTGAAAAATTCCAGGTTTTTCTGTTTTGTGTTGTCTTTAGTTGTAGCAGTAAATCAGAAATGGGACGACGAAGACATGGATATAAGATGAGAAGAAGGCCAAGAGCAGAAGAGAATTTCATACAGTGATCAGTACACTGTTGAGTTGATCAACTGGGTCCACTTGATCTCAGTGCTGTGTTGCTTTTACACCAGCTTAGCCATAGCTGACACCATGAGAAAATAGTAATAGAGAGAGACCTATCAATGAGCCCCACAATTCAAGAGAGCAAGAGAGAGACCTTACATTGGCAACATTCCCACATGCGCTAATTAATATCTTGAAAAGAATCATTTTCGGAGATGGCTTTAATATGTTTAGATCATTGATGTATTTAACATATGGGGATAGATCTCCAGTTCTATTTAGTTTACTTTCACTTTGTTCTATCGACTTTAAATATTCATGGAACAAAATAAAAACATATTAAATGAAAGAGACAATCTAATCTCTTAATATATGGGTTGTGCTAATCAGCTTTTAAATCACCGAATTAATTTGTTATTTCCCTTAGTGAAAACGTTTGGGATGTGGGTGTTGATATTAAATTAATTATAATCAAACAGTCAATTTATTTTGTTAAGAGAAAAAATAAGAAAGCTTAAGATAAAGAATTTTCTAATAATAAACGACGAATTAAGAATCTAACTATAAAATAAGAATGATATTAGACATTTATTTTATTTACTTAAGTAATTACTTATTTTTAATTTTTTTAGAAATTTTGGAATTTTCAAAAATTAAATTAACTTGACTCTGAAGTGAATAAAATCAAATTAAATAAAGAAAATAAAACTTATTATTGAATGCTTGAAATTTTTTATTTTACTTAGAGTTTTAAAAATGAATTACCAAGAGTAGTATCCACATATTTAAAAAGATGAATAAAATACTTAAAATATCTAAGAAATTGAATGCAAATAATTTTGAACTTTATTCTAAAAAAGATGAGTTTGTTAAGTATAAAAATGCGAATTAATCACTACAAGAAGAAATGCAATTATCGACGAAATTTTCCGGCGGAAACTTCGGAGATTCCTTCGGTAACTAAATTTACCGACTGAATAGTTCAACTGAGTCTGACATTGGCGTGGACACGATCGATATATGTTACTGACGGTAAGACAATACGGTCGGTAATATATTACCGATGGAATAAAAAAACCATTGGTATAGTTGGTAGGAATTTACCGATGGAACCGTGGGAGAGGGTAGAAATATATTCCGACGGTTCTGTCGGAAAATTCCTACCAACTATACCGATGATGTTTGTTTTCCCTCGGTAATATATTACTGATAGAAACCCATGTCGTCGGTAATTTCAACCCTTAATCAAATATACCCTTGATTGCTTAATCCAAAAGTGGAAGCTGTTAGATCGCTGAAGTCACCTTTAATTCTTTGTAAATGTCTTATTGAATGACAATTTTTCGAAAATCTAGTCGTGAATTTGATTTCAATTTGAACAATTATAAATTATCGTTACATAAGTTTTGAAATATTGAACCCATGGAATTTGTTTATAAAGAAAGTTAAATGATCATAAAAAGAAAAAATCTTTCCTAACTGATAATTAAAACATTAAATAGTACATAAATGAAAACCAAATTAATGACAAAAACAATCCTATTGTCTTGGTGAGCGTGGCTGATGTGAGTCTCTATCCCTCGATCGCATTTGGTCCATGTCATTTCTGAGCTTACTTATTACCTCCATCAATGTCTGAACTGTGGCCTCAAGCTAATTGATACGCCGCGTTGTCGACTCTGAACTAGATGTTGCTGTTGTCGACATAGTAGAGGAGTGCGAATAAAATGTGTTGGCACATGAGCCTAGGCCAAAGGTCTTTCCCCGACTATCCCTACTACCCATTGTATCAAATATACCTGGGTCTCATCAACAGGTTGTTCATCCTGCGACTGTTGCCCAATTGCTTGTTGTATTTGGTCCTATTATGAGGCAATGCTTATATTATAATTAGTAAGTGATAATTATTAAGATTGAATATTAAACTATGAAATTCACATACATTTAGTTCTCGACATCGACTATTGACGAATGTCACACCGTCATGTTTCTTAGTGTGAGTATGCAAGAACAACTAATGGGGTGTAGGCCTAACGCCTACAAACTTTTCCTGCATAACAATGAAAAGTAATGAGTTAAACTAGAATTTATAAAAATTTCGGCAGAGTCTCTTCTGTTTTTATGATATTATCCCTTGTTCAAGAAAGTAAAGTACTCAACACAGCCATAAATGGCACCAGCAAATTACTCCATACAGTCATGATCATTAGACATACTACACATATATGTTCATCACAACATTCACATATCAATTTACATTGAAATATATCAAAGTAAAAATTTAGAATATAAATGTAATATTTGTATACTTACAAGTCTCTCTGCATGCTCGAGGTGAGTAATTGATCCTTCCGTATGAACGAGAAGACTATTCGGCCCTGACCTACCACGTCTATTGGTGTTAGACCCCGAACCTTTTTGTAAGTTAGAACTGTTAAATAAGAAATTATTGGCAGTTATTCATGTGTAGAAAAGAGGAAAATCCTTGAATTTGAAAAGAAATAGAAATTATGGTTTAGATACAAGATGGATTTTATGTGATATATTGGAAGTTAAAAGTTGGAAAGTGCAGTTGAAAAATGTGCATTGATCATACCTCGATGTTTTGTCCATAACTTGACCTCTAGTTATCCAAATGAGGTGATTTTTGATTTGGGGTAAACTAGAGAGATAAGGCTACAAGTTG
>JANKYE010707740.1:0-10572 GCA_032467995.1 Erythroxylum dillonii | reverse complement strand
GCGACAGAAACGAAAGATAAAAACTAAAAGAAGGTTGTCCCCAGGGAACCCCGAAGGGAACCCTGGGTGGTGAGGTGTGGGATGACTCTCTCTCCTTAGTCTCCCTTTGCCGATTGATGTTCTGTCTGTGTGCTGTCTGTCTGATCCCCGTAACCTAATTTGGCAAGGTTTATATAGGATGGATCGGGTCGAGTCAGTACAGTGAGTGATATTTCAATTTAAAGTCCGGATACCCGTCTGTACGTCGCGACGAGTTAATTAATGGACGTCGCAACGTGCTGTTCTTGCTCGCTCGCCGCAGCGAGTTAATTATTGGACGTCGCGACATGTCTTCCTTTGGATGCACCACGACGTGATAATTATGTTTCGCCGCGGCAAGGTGATTAGTTCACGCCGCGATGTGCCTTCTTCTTGATGCGCCGCGACGTCCATGGAGGAGCTCACGTCCTGTTGACTTTATAATCTTTTGACTCCCTTTTCTCCGACAATATAAAATAACAATTTGCAGTGTCAATTGTCCTTAGAAATGTTATAATGCAATTAATGTCAATTTGCACAATTTTACTAACAAATTGCATAAAACATAAGCTCATCGTAAGGGACTAATTTAAACACAAAAATCATGAATTAAGAGTCAAAAAGTACATTAACAGCCATGAAAGTGTAGCCATTTTATATGATAAACTTGGGCTTAATCAATAACGAAGGATTCTCATAATAGCTTTCAAATGAGTTATTTTGGGAGTTTTCATGAAGCAACCTATAATTCCAACACCAAAAAGAATATTTGGCCTTGTGTGGGAGAGATACCTTAAAATTCTAACTAGACGCTTGTTAAATATTGAACTTTCCCTTTCTTATTTTCCTTTCTTGGACAACTTTTATCCACATTTTACGGGTGTAACCATTCGCTTGCAATTTTTCATATTGAATTTCTTATGTATTCCTTTGGCATATCTTTCTTAAGAAATAAAAGCTCCTTCATCTATTTTCTTTACGTTATTGTGAAGATAGTAACTCATAAGGCCAATGTTATTCATTTCAAATTACTTAGTTGTTTTCTTCTTGGATTCTTAAAACACCTTTAGATTATTGCCTTTGAAGATTAAATCATCCAAGTACAAGCACACAAGCAATACATCTCCCGTCTCATGCTTGGAGAAGAGAGAAAACTTATAAAAACACTTTAAGGAATTATTTTCTTAAAAATAATTCTATATGGCTATACTAAGCTCTTGGAGCTTGTTGTAAGCCATTAAGAGCCTTTTTTAACTTCAAAACTTTGTCACTTTGCTCCTTTTCTTCATATCCCATTAGTTGCTCAACATCAACTTTTTCTTTAAGATATCCATTCAAGAAAGCAGATTTTATATCCATTTGGTAGAATTTTTTTACTTATTTTGTGGTATTATAGAGAAGATAAGTCTTATAGTTTCCAAGTGAGCTACAAGTGCAAAAACCTTGTCATAATCAACACTGGCTGGCCCTTTGACTATTGCCTTTAGTCAAATGGCATTCTTCTTTATGGCCTTATTCTCCTCATCTATGACACCTAACCATCTTTTGTCTTTTATTTCCTCTTGAAAGTATATATGCTTGCAATCAATAAATAGACAAAGGAGGATAAATTGGTCATTTAAATTTTTAGTGACCTTGTAAATTTCTTCCATACTTTGATATCATTGGACTTCTTTATTAGAACTCAAGCTTGATGGAGGATGTTGAACTTATGATGAAGTAGTAGTTAAAGGTGGACTAATGATTGATTCAGTTGGTTAATTATTTTTTCCTTCTTCTCTAAATATGTAAAAGAAATTGCAATCTTCATTCTCTTTATTACATTAATCCTATAAAGCTTCTTTATTAAACTTAACATCTCTACTTATAATGAACTTTCTGTTAAGTAGGTTATAAAGCTTGTAACCTTTAAAGATATTGTCATAGTTGATGAAGACCAACTTTTGACTTTAATCATCAAGTTTAGTATGACCTTTATTCAAAATATGAGCATAATTTATGCTTCTAAAGACTCGCAAGTGCTTTACAATTGTTTTTTTTCTATTCCATGCTAGAGTAATTTCATAAAGACTTTTGAGGACACTCCCATTGGATATATCTATTGCATAGCTCACAACTTCAGCCTAAAACTCCTTTGATATCTTCTAGCTTTTCACATGCTTCGCACTATATCTAGAATTGTTTTATTTTTTCTTTCATCTGCACCATTTTATTGAAGAGACTTCAGCATGGTTAAAGGATGACATATCCTATTATCTTTGTATTAGTTATTGAATTCTTTGTGAACGATCCTCCTATGTTAGATCTTATAATTTAATTTTATAATCACTCTAATTTTTTACAATAGCTTTAAACTTTTTAAACATAGAGAATGCCTCTGATTTTTGTTTAAGAAAACATACCCAAGTTTTACAACTAAAATCATAAATTAAGAGTAAAAATTGCAAATTTTTATTATGAGGACTTGGATTATCGATCAACAAATATCTGCACAGACTAGCTCTAATTGCTTATTTTCTCTTGATTTTGCTTCTTTCGGAAAGCTTTTTCTAGTTTGCCTTTCAAAAGGACAACCTTCACATAGTTGACTAGGATGATCAATGTAAGGCAAACCTTTTACAGTATCTTTTCTCGAGAATAAATTTAAGTTATTAAAGTTTATATGATCAAACCTCAAGTGCAAAAGCCAAGAATACTCTTTTACACATTCTTATAGGTATTTAGCAACATTATTTTGAATATCTAAGGAGAATAATTTATTTCTTTTCATCTCAACTTTGGTGATCAAGTTTTTGCTCTCATTTATTACCTTGCAATGCCCATTTTTAAATTCAATCTCATATTTTTTTCTAAAAACTATCATAAAATAAGATATTATTTTTCAAATCAGACATATAGTAGAAATTTAAAATAAATTTATGCCTATCATTATTTAGGTGGATAAGAATGTCACTTCTCCCTTTTATAGCCTTTTTCAAACATCATAGCACCTTATATTATTGTATTAAGCTCAAAGAACATATCTTGACTTCCACTCATATGGTTGCTTGCTTTTGTGTTAAGGTACCATGTGATATCTTCTTCTTTTTCTTCCTTGCATTGCTCCCTTTCTTCTTAATGACTTTTTTTAGGAAGCATACCTTCTCATTCACATTTTGACTTTTGTTCTGACTATTTTGACGCATAATGCCCATACCTTTGACAAGTATAGCATTGAACTTGAGCATTTTAATGCTTACTTGATGGATTGCCATATCTACGCCCTATAATCAAAGGAAAACTGTGGCTTCCTTTTTCTTCTTGATTTCCTTGATATTTTCCCCTTTTCCACCACAATTATGGCTTTAGCCTCTACTAAATCCATGAACTCTTTGGTTTCAATCTCTACGTTTATAATAAGCTTACTTTGAAGAACTTGCTTTATAACTTCTTGATTATTTTTCTTCTTTAAGGTTTCTTCATTAGCTTGTAGAGGCCCTATGAGTTTATCAACAATCGTGGAGTCTATATCTTTTAATCCTTCAATTGTAGCAATAACATAATTAAAGCTTGGAGTTAAAAATTGAAGAATTTTCCCTATCACTTTGCATCATTTAAGGCCTCTCCATTTTTGTTTATTCCATGAACAATGATTAACACTCGAGTGCAATAATCTTAAATGGATTAAAACTCTTTCATATTAAGAGATTCAAACTTATGAGAAGAGTTTGTAGACATACCTTCTTTAATTTACTAAAGCCCTTGTGAGCATTTTGAAGAATCTCCTATGCCTTTTTAGAAGTTATTGCATTTGCAACTTTTTTTAATTTGACATCATCCAAGAACTAGTGGATGAGAGTGAGGAATTGTTGATCTTTGGCTTTACGCAAAGCCTTCTTTAGGTAGGGCTTAAAGAAGTCTTATTTTGAGGTCCCTTATAACCTTTCTCTACAATCTCCAGTACGTCATAAAAGCCTAGTAGTGTCTTTACTTGAATACACCAATTTCTATAGTTGTCTTTAATAAGGCAAAGGAATTGGAAGGAAAACAAGTTATTTGTCATCCTTTTTGTTATATATTTATGACTAAGACAACCTAGCTCTTAATTTCACTTTATTAGAACAAGGATATTAGAAAGGAATTTAGGAAAGTGGAGTAGAAGAGGAATAAGAGGAAATGAAGATTTTCATTATAAGCCATTCTTGCTTTTTGGCTTAACTTATAGTGTGAGACTCATCCCCTATTTAAAAGAGACATGATAGAGTTTTAGATTCAACCCTCACCCATTTACATTTAATACTTTTACAAACTTCTATCATTTAATATAACATCCACCTAACTTTTTACCATTAGATAATTTTAGATAATGGACTCTAAATATCGGGTTAAAATGTGGATCATAGTCCATAAAAATAATGGATTAAGATTTAACATCAGAAGCAACAGTGGCAACAAGAGTTCGTAGTAACAACAAGAGTTAATAATGAAAAGGGCCTTTGATGACAAACTTAGGTTTTAGTTTTCTTTATCTGATTTTTGGGTTCAAAGTTCAAACTGCCAAAGACATTACAAAAAATAGATTATAAGAATGTGAAAGAAATAGGTAGCAAAACGGTGCTATAATACTACTTGACAACAACAAATCAATACTAGATAATAGATAAAGAGAAAGTGTAGGAGAAAAAAAGAATCAATAGAATAGAAACAAAATGATTATGATTCATAGGTCTTCTCTTTGGTATGTTGTTATTCGCATTCTGTGTTACTGTCCATCTTTACCCATTCTTTGATAAATTAATTGGGAAGCAAGATAGGCTCCTAACCAGAATCATTTTTTGAATAATACTTCTAACTTCTGCCTCAACATTTTATGGGTTAAAATATATCCATTTGTTTCAAACGATGGTAGTGTTCTACAATTTTTGGATTGAATTATGAATAAAAAACTTGGCTCGAAAAAGGGTTTAAGTTGTATTTGCAAACGCAAGTTTAGCATTCACATAAGATGGAAAAACATTTTAGCTTGCCTCATTCTTTGCAATAAATTTGTAATGAAACTTATGTTATGGTCGAGTAGATACAAAGGACCGACATATTATTATTTGTTCTTTTTCCTATCCTCATTGATCCTTTTGGTGCACACGAGGCTGTAGTGCTTGGTAGGGTTGGTTTTCTTGTCCTAGTTGCTTACCTATAGGATTTATAATATTGCCCCTATTAACCACGAATGTGATCAAAATTTTTGTGTGTGAGTGTTGGGGTTTGTTCTTATTGATTCAATATCACTAGTATCACACTGAATTGTAATGAATATGAGGAGTTGTTTCCTTTGGTGATAATTTTCAAGTGTTAGGTGTGGAGATCAATGTTATAAGTATAAATTATCAGCATCATTTTCACTGCGAAACTACTTTTCTTTCTTATAATAAAGTTTATCTTTTGTAAAAGACTCATGCAAAAGAAAAAGTCAAAATTTATAAAATTTTAGTGAGATTAAATAATTTATCAGTTAACAGTTTAATTTGAATAATTTTAAAACATTAGCCTTCTTTTTATATAATGTGAAATTTAAGGTTTTAATAGAAAAGTTACTTTCTTAAAAATATAGTAACCATAGAGTGAGATTGTCATGTAGGTGAGGAAAAAGAGAAAAAAGGGAGCATGGAAAGAAAAAAACAAAGAGGTAGCTAAGATGGCAAGAATAAAAAGGAACATCTGTAGAGACAGAGACAAACTTTTAGGAGTGAAGTATGATTCTTAATTGGAATGAAAACGGACTGCGCCAATAAAAGACTTCAAGCATGGTATAGAAGCCCTCCGATAATATGTTGTGCCTCTACAATGTTGTTTTTTACTGATATGTCACTTATTAACTTTTACATTGAAATGACCACAAGCTCGATTATTAGAGTTTAATGTTAGGCTTTAATACCACTTATTAGGGATCCAAACAATAATGCTCATAAGAACTTTAAGGTAACTCAACCAATAACAAATTACTCACACAATAAAGATGATTGAAAATTACAAACACATTATTTTAACATGAAAAACCATCTAGGTTAAAGGTAAAAACTACTAGACAAATGGATAATAAAATCTACTAAATTAATCAGTAAGATACAAATGATAATGGTTTCGAGCTCTCTCACTCACGAATTCCTCACAAGATAATTACAAATATTCCACTTCTTTCAACTTCTCTAAAGCTCTCTCAAAAGACTTATGCCAACCACCTCTACACACACACACACACACACACACACACACACATATACCAACATTACTCCTAAACAAATTCTAGAAATCAAACTTTAATAAAGCTATAGTTGAATAAAGTCATTGGATTTCAGATTTAAGATCATTGGAGTTCAAATTTAATGAAATTAGTAAGTGAACATCTATAAAATGGGGTTGAATCCATAAAAATCTCCCCCTTTATCCCATTTTAGAAGATAAATATACCACCCTAAAAAATCACTTGAATGTCATCCCTGTAAGCTTACTATAAAGCTCAAGCTTATTTTCTAGAACATCTTCATCAATTTGTTGACACTATTCTTATACCATTTCCTTGGAACCTGTTTGAGTCTATAAATTCTCTTCTTCAACTTCTATACTAAGTCATCTTTTCCTTTAACTTGAGTGATTGAACTTCTTGAAGATTCTTTGGCTCCCCCTTAATAGTGATTAGGAGATATTTTAAACTATGATATCTTGCTAAAAGCTTCTTATCTCTAATTGACCTTTGAAGTTGGACATTTTCCAACCCTTGAACTGGTTGTTCCTCCTGCACATAAAGCTTACGAACCTCTTCTACATCATCCATATGATGTGACTCATCTCCATTAGATTGCATTTGACCATCACCATCATGTTCATTTCCTTAACCTTTTTCACATATAGGCTAATCAACGAAAGTTGAAACAGGAGTGGTTTCCATAGCTCTAAGTAACAAACTATTAGAAGTAGTCTTATTTTTTTAGTGAGATCTGTACCCATCTTATACTTATAGAAGATTACATTGTTGGTTCTAATAACCTTTCAACTTTTTCAGGTCATAGGGCCTATAGTCAACCTCCTCATTATCATATTCAAGAAATGGATAAGAAGTAGTCTTTGAATCCAATTTCAATCTCAGCTCCTTGGCTTGTGTTTGAAAGCCTTTCATCCAAACACCCTTAAAAAGGCGTTACATCCTTCTTTTTTTACACTCTTTAGGGATGTTAGGATCTAAATACACTGAAAGAGTGTTGTTGATCATAAACACTACAGTTTTGGCCTCCTTACCTTAAAAGGACTTTCAAAAGATGGAGATTCGGAGCATATATCAAACCTTCTCCACAATCGTTTATTCATCCTCTAACATTATTGTGTTGTGGGGTACCAGGTTTCACTTCTCATGTCTTATGTCATGTCTCGTATAGTCCTCTGTAATCTCATTGGAGGAGTACTTGCCTGCATTATCAGTTTGGAGATACTTTAGTTTCCTCTCCATCTCCCTTTTCACTATGGCATGAAATTTTCTAAAGGTCTTTAGCACTTCGTTTTTTGTTTTTAGCATAAAGACTCAATTCTTATGTCTCACATCATTGATAAATGTAGTAAGTACTTATAACTACCTAAAGACTCCACCTTTATGGGACCACATATATCAGAATGCACCAGCTTCAACTTTGTCTTCCTGCTTATAAACTTCTTATGAAAAGACACTTGATGCTGATTTCTAGCCACGAGAAATCATAGTCTTTACAAGGATAAGTGATTTTCTAGCTAGCAACTTGATCCCCTTCTTACTAATGTGTCCAAATCTCTAGTGCCACGAATCAAACTACATGTAATTCTCCATCACACATTTTTAAATGTGTCTTATACAGAGTGTAGCACAACTCACCATGAGCAATTATTAATACCCTTTTAGATAGCTTCCATTTGCCATCACCAAATGTATGTTGATATCCCTCTTAGTCAAGCACATTTGCAAACAAAAAATTGAGATCTTAAGGTCAACATTCACCTAATGTTAGTTTAAATTTGGATGTCTCCCATATCAACGATGCTAGTGGAGTTTTGATTGTCTTCACGGTTTCAAAATCACCACTCCTATGGTTGATGAAGTACTATCTTCTTGGAATATAATGATAAGATGCTCATATATTAACAAGTCACTCCGAATTTGAGTGGCTAATATAACGACACTCACTGGTCGTATAAATCAGTGACATTTCATCATCTGTGCTTGAGGTCATTACTACAGACTTGTTGACATCTTAATCCTTTTGGTTGTCTTGTTTTTTTAGTCTCTCTTTTAGTTATAGAAAAACTTCTTTATGTGACTAGGTTTGGTATAGTTGTAACATCCCAAATCACCCACTTATAGATATTATCTGCTTTGGGCCTTGGCTTAGCCAAGTTCTCACAGTTTTGCTTTTCCCAAGGCCTTCCCAGGAGGTCACCCATCCTAGAACTACTCTCACCCAAGCACATTTAACCTCGAAGTTCCGATGGGATCCAGTGTATTAGGCCATAGAAAACGCATCTGTAAGTGACAGGTATCTGTACCCTTATAAGGCGTACTTCGTTTCCCTCTGCAACCGATGTGGGATCTCTCAATAGTAGTGACATGTTTTGATCTTCTTGCCATCTCTCAACTTCGACCTATTCTTTAACTTACCTTACCCCTTTCGAATCTCTACTTTTACTTCTTCCTCGATTTTTAACCACAAAAGCCTACACATTGTTGAAACCAATCTCCTTCCTCCTAATCTCTTCATTGAATATGCTCTCTTTAATCACGTCTAAAGAAAGCACACCATTCAGAGTGGAGTTGTTGATAGTCATAACCAAAGTTTCCTAGTTATTCAATTAAAAAAATTAATAGGAACAATGCTTGTAATTAATCATCGAGGACGATATTCATGTAGTCAACTTATTAATAATGCCCTAAAAATTTATTGACATCGATTTCCTAGCCTTTAAGTTTAGGTTTACAAGACTTTTAATTAAGGAGACCTTGTTGTGAGTAGTTTTTCTCTTATAGAGACCCTCCAACTTCTTCCGCAACTCGAAAGAATCTATCTCTTAGGATGCGTTATTTAAGATAATGATATCAACAACAACAATAATAATAATAGGGAAAAAAGTTATATTTACATACTCCGCAAAATAGGTAAATATAGAAGAGAAGTATCTTTGGCTATTCCTCACGCTGAATACGTAAAGACAAGAGGGATGTATCTTTAGCTATTCCTGTAAAGTACAGGAATAGCTAAACTTGAGATTAGTTATTTTATATATTATTTTCTAACCAAACAAAAGAATAACTATTCATCAAAAATACATTAGTAATAAAGTAACTATTTCACTCAACGAAACAGGCCATAAAAGTCTATGGATCGTACGCAACTTATAACATGCTAAAGGAATCCAAACAAGAATGGACTTTGAAGTGATGATTTACTGCTTCCAGAAATTGTTGGAATTCCCAAGGTTATGATCCACCATGGATTAAGACATCGAATTATTCATGGAAGTTGCGCTCAGATCGGATTGCAATTACGTGTCTCCTGAGTGTGTCTTCTGGTTTCAACAGTGATGAAATAGTATTAAAGTGGTGCAATTATTCGATAGCTACTAAAGATAATTCCCCCATTATTTCTTTATTTTGAGTGTTATTCTTTTAATAATTGTCTTTTTCATGATTATTGTTTATGTTCTTTATTTTATGATGAAAATCAATTAAAGGGTAACGTGAAAAAATGACATAAAAATAGATAAGTTCCTTCTCTCAATAATTTTGGCTTATACTATTTATCTCTGTATCAATCCATGATGAAATGGTATTAAATTGTCATTACTTTTCTATTCTTATCTTATTTTAAGGACTCAATAAAAGTGAATATATAAAGTCAGTATATGAAAAATATAGAAAAGCAGCATTAAGACATCATTAAAGCCATTAAATTAGATCGACGAAGTAAGAAATAAGCTAAAGTAGCCATCATTCTGAAAGCTTGACACATTAATTTTTCATTACTTTTAATAATGTGGTTTTTTTAATGTAAATTGTTTATGTTATTTTTCTTTTAAGCCTAGTATGATTAAGATCATATTTTTAGAAATAATAAAAACTTAATTTTGACCCTTACTTCTTAATCAAACTAAATTAGATATTTTGCAAATAATTGAGTCTTGTACTCATTGCCCACGTATTCAATATAGGCTCAAAGTTAAAATGTCATCAATTTTTTATTTTACCTATTATTATATTAATTGTTAAGTAATTACATGGTGTAAAAGTGATAAATCCACTTAATAAGACAAAACTTTAAAAGGAAAGATAAGATTACAAGAAAAACCAAAAAATTGAAACTTAAAATAGAATGCAACATCATCCAAGTTGAAACCTACAAATTCAAGTCCAAACCACAAAGTCAACAAAACCTTAAAGTTGAAAACAGAACCTATGTACCAAGTTGAATTAATATGCTTTCCCTATTGTTGGGCCCCGATTCGTAATAAGCATGTTTAAATTATTTCGAGGTTTTAGTTTGATATTTTTATTTTGGTTGGAGT
>JANKYE010707543.1:0-10583 GCA_032467995.1 Erythroxylum dillonii | reverse complement strand
TTTTTCATTTGTTTATAAATGGTAATTTATAAATTATAGATAAAATTTATTAAAACAAAATAAATAGTAATTTTGTTTTTCGTTTGTGTCAGGGGCGTGTAATACATATTTTGATTTTTGTTTTGATTTTAATATTTTTAAATCAAAATTTTAATAAAAATTATCATTTATTTTGTTTTAATCAATTTTTCTATAATTTATAAATTAGCATTTATAAATAAATTTATAAACAAAATGAAAAAATTTACCCTTCATTTTGTTTTCATTTATGTCACAAGTCATACGTCTGACACATTTTTTGATTTTAATTTTTTAAAATAAAAATTTTAAGATAAAAATTTTAAATTTTAAAAATTGATTAATTTATTAAAATTGTTTAATTAATTTATAAATTATAAAAAATATTAAATTAAATTTCGTTGGTCATGCAAAGGAAACAAAAGAAAAAAAGAAAAAAAGTGAGGAATGGTCTTAAACAGAATGACGACGTTTTGTAAATTAGACAGGGATGGACAGAATAGCTTTAGACAAAAGATTCGCTCACCTTTGCCTTGGACTTTACGTTGTATACGCGAAGCAGTACAAAAGCTTTGTTTTGGTGGTTTGAACTATTGCTCAAGTCCAAGTGTTATGTGTACGCTCGATGAAATCCAGCAAATGTTTGTTTTGGTAAATAAATCCAGCAAAGTTTTAATTGACCTCTTGCCGGTTTTTTAAATAAAACTAACCGTATTTCTAATAATTATTAAAATAATAAAATTGAAAAATATATAATAATATGTGTGCTTTGAATAAACCAGTAAAAATATATAATATGTACTTTGAATAAACCAGTTCTTCATAATTAGTAGATTCTCAAATTAATGGGATAAATCCATTCCCTTAACTTCATAGGTCTTGCCTCTCGTTTCTCTTAAGAGTGTAAGTTTCGGTCTTGCCGTCGTTGTGCAAGGTAGGTTCTGCGTGAGGGTTTGGCTGTTTTCGTTTTCATTGTCGTTGTTTTATAGTATGGATCAGGAGTTACAGAGCCTTTCTATTTAAGAGATGGAAAATCTTGAGTTTGTGATACCGTCAGAAGCCATCAAAAACGATGAATCGGCCGGTTTGGATCAGCAGACCAGCCAGGAATTATGAATTATTTAGCATGGAACTGTCGTAGCCTAGGCAACCACAAGACAGTTCGAGCATTGAAGGACCTAGTTAGGTTCAATAAGCCTCGTGTTCTTTTTGTAAGTGAAACTCTTGCAACTTTTGTTAAGGTTGATGAAATAAAAGTTTTGTTAAAGTATGATTTTTGTTTTTGTGTTGATCGGGTTGGCCACAGTGGTGGCCTTGCTATTTTTTGGATGCATGATATCTCGGCTATTGTCATGGGTTTTTCTAATAATCATATTGATCTCATTATTGATGATTCGAACACTTCTCGCTAGCAACTTACTGGTTTCTATGGTTTCCCATAGTCAAACAGAAAGCATGCTAGTTGGGAGCTTCTTCATTCTCTTTCTCGCCTTCATAGCTTGCCTTGGGTCTGTTTCGGCGATTTTAATAATCTCTTATCTATTAATGATAAACATGGAGGTGGGGAGTACCCTCGTTCTCTAATGGAGGGTTTTTGCCAATGCATTTCGAACTGTAACCTCATTGAAATTCCTTTGCTCGGTTTTGGGTACACTTGGGCACGAAGTAGAGATTTAAATTCGCCCACTTTAGAGAGACTTGATCGTGCTTTTGTTAACGACGAATGGATGACGATGTTTCCTTTTCACCAATTGCATAATCTGGTGAGTGCTACTTCAGATCATAATCCGATAAAGCTGGTGGCTGAATGTCAATTCCCAATTAGGAGGGCTAGAAGGTTTAAGTTTGAGAATAAATGGTTAGTGGAAGATAGCTTCCTGTCGTTTGTAGCAGAGTTTTAGAGAGGCAATGCCCATTTGAACATTATTCATAGACTTGAGAAATGCGGTAAAAGTTTACTTGATTGGAATAAGCAGCTGGGGAGTAATTTCTCTGAACAAATTCAACTTCTCAAGAGACATATGCATTGGGCGCGTAGCCAGAATCAGCATGTGTTGCTTGGGGTACAAAAAACTGAGCTTAATAAACTCTTGGCACAAGAGGAGATATATTGGAAACAAAGATTGAAGATCTTTTGAATGCAATATGGGGAGGCGAATTCCAAGTATTTCCATGCGCAAGCTTCTAAAAGGAAGAGAGTGAATCATATTACGGTTTTGGCTAATGCTCAAGACTAGCAATTTTCAAACCACGAGGGTATGAGTAAAGTTATTGTTGATTATTTCGTCCAATTGTTCTCAGCTTCAGGCAGCTCCAATTTCCAGCATTTCGATTCTATAACTTCGGTGGTTACTCAGGAAGATAATGAATGTTTGATGGCACCCTTACAGATGGAGGAAGTCAGGAAAGCGATGTTTGATATGCATCCAGATAAGGCACTTAGGTCGAACGGGTTGAACCCGGCATTTTTTTCAAAAATGTTGGCATATTTTGGAAGTGGATGTTTTCAACAGTTGCCGCAATTGGATGGAGCAGAAGGAATTGCCGGCTAATCTCAATGATGCTGTGATTGTTTTGATTCCCAAAAAAGATAATCTCAGTTGTATGAAAGATTTTCGTCCAATAGCTTTATGCAATGTCCTTTACAAACTCATGGCCAAAGTGATTGCGAATCGACTCAAAACTATCCTCCCTAGGATCATCTCTCCTATGCAGTCTACTTTTGTTCCAAGACGGCTCATTACTGACAATATTATGGTGGCGTTTGAAATTATCCATTACATGCGGAACAAGGGTAAAGGTAAAGTTGGAGAAGTAACCCTTAAGATTGATATTAGTAAAGCGTACGAAAGAGTTGATTGGGACTATCTACGGTTTATTATGTTAAAGTTGGGTTTTGGTAGAAACTGGGTGGAGCTCATAATGATGTGTGTCACTACGGTTAATTATTCTGTGTCGTTCAATGGTTCTGAAGTTGGTCCCATTCATCCGAAACGTGGGTTGAGACAGGGAGACCCACTGTCTCCATATCTCTTCATTCTTTGTGTTGAAGGTCTTTCTGCATTACTCAGAAGAAATGAGTCGTGCGGGGATATTCACGGAGCTATGATTTGTCTAGGTAGTCCCAGTGTTTCTCATCTCTTTTTTGCAGATGATAGCTTTCTGTTCTTTCGAGCAAACGCGAGGGAGGGACAAAACATAAAGAGGATTTTAGACATCTATGAAACATCATTGGGACAGGCGATTAATTATCAGAAATCTGGAATCATGTTCATTTCTAATACTTCAACAAACGACAGAAACACGGTGGCAGCTATTCTAGGAGTAAATACTCCTCTTGATCATGGGAAATATTTAGGGCTACCTTCTTTGATTGGACGTTAGAAAAAACAGGTTTTTGCTTTCATTAAAGATAGGCTTAGCAAGTGGATTATGAGTTGGAAAAATAAGTTGTTATTTAGACCGGGTAAAGAAGTTGTTATTAAAACAGTTGCTCAAGCGTTGCCGGCATATTGTATGAGCATTTTCCTTCTTCCTCGTGGAACCTGTGATGATCTACAAAAGATGATGAACTCCTTCTGGTGGGGGTCGGGCACTATTACCAGAAAGAATATACATTAGGCGAGTTGGGAACATTTATGTGTGCCTAAAAAATATGGAGGCTTGGGATTCAGGGACCTCCATTGCTTCAATTTGGCTATGCTTTGTAAACACGCTTGGCGTTTCATTGCTTATCCTGACTCTCTTCTGAGTCAAATTTTTAGAGCGCGATACTTCCCTTCTGGTAACTTTATGGAGGCTAAGGATCGGGCAAACCCTAGTTTTATTTGGAAAAGTATTTATGCTGCTAAGGACATTTTGGCATCTGGTGTTAGATGGAGCTTCGATTGACGTGTTCAAAGATCCTTGGATTAATGATGATACTAATTTTTTTATCACCTCCTCTCCAATTCAAAGCTCTAGTAACCTGAAAGTCAGAGAACTTTTTAACGAGTCGGGGGCAGGCTGGGATGTTTCGCTGATTAAAGGACTATTTACACCGTTTGATGTTGATCTGATTTCTAAAGTTCCTATTGCGTATGCTAAGCCTCCAGATCAATTGATATGGCATCATAATAGAGACGGGGTTTATACTGTTAAATATGGATACAAAATAGCTCTTAGATTGAATTCAGATATGATCAATGTTTTGACAGAGAAGTCTTAGAATCGCTTGTGGAGTCTACCTATCCCACCGAAGATTAAAGATTTTATTTGGCGTTGTTTGAGGGGCTTCATTCCTTGCAAGGGGAGGCTGGCACATAAAGGACTAGCGATCCTTACTGATTGCGACGTCTGTGGCTGTGAGGAAGATCTGAATCATGTGCTTCTGGAGTGTACTAAGGCAAAAGATAGCTGGGCTGTTGCGAGGGTGAGGCTTCCGTCTCAGGGGATTGAAGGTTTTATCGGGAATATTTTGGTTAATTCTTCAATGCCTCTTTTAATTCGTCTACTGGCTATTTTGTGGAGTATCTGGTACCATTGCAACCTTAGAGTCTGGCAAGGTAAGAATATCTCCCCCTATATGATTGTTGCTTTTGCTGACAATTTTATTCAAGACTGGCAAGAGTTTAGGAGGAGTTTTGGGAGAGTTAGTGACCCAATGAGTACAGCCTATTCTAATACAATAGGCTGGCGTAAACCTTAAGCTGGGCTGGTAAAATGTAATGTTGATGCGACTATTTTTAAGGAACAAAATGCAATGGGGTTTGCTGCGGTTTTTAGAGACGAAAGGGGATGCTTTGTAGCTGCTCTTTACGGACATTATTCCTCATTGTTCGACCCACTTATTGCTGAACTTATGTTGATCAGAGCAGCGTTATCGTGGCTGAAAGATAAACAAATAGACCATGTTGTTGTGGAGTCAGATTTTTTGTTGGATATACAAGCGCTTACAAATTCGTCTGTTAATCGTTCTGAGATTGGAATGCTGGCTTTGGACTGTTTAGCTTTCAAGCGTTATTTCCTTCACTTGTCCTTCCAATGGACGCGTAGGATTGCCAATAGGGCGGCTTACTCTTTAGCTCGGGTAGCCTTATTATATGCAAACCTTCATAGTTAAGAAACTAGTCCTCCTTGTTTAGGTCCTATTTTATTGTTAGATAATTCTGATTATAATCCATCCGATAAGAAAAGGCTTGTAGGATCTGGGTGTACGGGGTAAGCCTGCTGGCTTGGGTTTAGTTTTTCGCCTTTCGTTTTTTAGTCAAAAAAAGTACAAGGTAATTCAAAATAACTGGATAAACAAAAAAATCATATTATTACTAAAATTTATAAAAGGGTTCAAATTTTGAAATTTTATAAGCTTTTTTAAAAAAGTAAAAGGCTTTAAATAATTTAAATATATTATTTATTTATTAAGATAATTATATTCTAAGTATAATTTAATAATTTCATATAATTTGCTAGATTTTAACTTTTTCGCGATAGCTTTTTATTTATTTTGTCAATAACTAATATTTACAGGTGTAATTAATATAATTTAAATAGAACTTCAAATTTTGATTTGATTAATATAATTTAATTATATTTTATTTAAAATATATTTAATATACTTCATGATTAAGTTAATAATATAAAGAAAAAGGTCATTCAAAATGATGATTCTCTTTCCTTTGTAAACAAAATAATGCCTAATTAATTAAAATTCAAACTCTTTATTTATTTTTCAGGAGAAAACATAAAGTAAAAAAGAATTCTGAAATATCTAGCCAATTGCAGAATTGATTAGTTCATTTTTTTAAAATTTATAATATAAACTATATTTATCCGACACTTCAGTATTAGAATTTCTCCTAACAACAAATTATTACGCAGGCTCTTCGACTTAGTAGACCTTAGACCCGCATCACTCTCAAGTGACCCTATCCATTGACTCCGTCTTGATAAGGGCTTCAATTCACCTGTTCCATTAAACCTGTTGAAGATCATTTAACAAATAGTTTTGCTCATTTCCTCTAAGATCTACATCATCTTTAGAAGGTACAAGGCATCCGTCAACTTCTAACACATGAATTGTAGCAAACAATATGCTCGGGAAAGGAATCCTCTGCAGCCACAGAAAAATTTAGCAACCGTAGGTTGATGCTCCAAAAACCAGCTTGAGCTTACAAGATATACAAGTTTAGGCAGCACATGAAGATTTTCAATGAAGACTATACATAGAAGCAAGGACAATCTTAGAAGACCACAACTCGAGCAACTCATGTTCAAAGTACCAATGCCCGAGCTAATGTAGAAGCCTATAAAAGGGAGATGAATGCTAAATATATAGTCGTTCCTGAACCAAATTATATCTCAGTATTAAATTTATATTGGCTCTTCTCTATGTTGATATCCAAAGTTACCAAATACAGAGATGGGATCCTATCGGGCGAGACCAACATCACTATAACGTCTTTCTTGTAAGGAAATTCGACTATTTCCACATAACTTATTTACTAGTGAAACAATCACACAACACAAAATTTGATAACGGAGTTCAGCCAAATTGTGCTATGTCTCCAAAGCTACTACACACCTTTTTATTGAGGAAAAAAACAAACACTTACAAATGTTTACACTCAACACTAAAAACTCTAGCGTTTACACATTCTCAAATCCTTACCCCAATACACCCCAAAAATTACTCAAAAAAAAAACTTACTACTCTTCCATTCATCACTACGAAAGGTTGTGATAGTGATGTATCCTTCATTTGCCAGTTGTCCCATTGAGATTAAGTTCTTTCTCAGATCAGGAATATGTCTGACATCCTTCAGGTCCCAAATGACTCCATTTAGCTTGAGCTTCACTACACCTTTACCGACAATCTCGTAGGGTTGATCATTACCAAGATACACATTGCTGAAATTTCTAGGCACATACTTCTCGAGAAGACCTTTCTTCGAAGTTGCATATCACGGCATCATCTCCACCTGAGGTGGAAGCTATATTTGCTTCCTGGTTGTTCGAATCTTGCTTTTTCGAACCATTCTTGCATTGATTTCTGTAGTGCCTAGTCTTTTCACAATTCCAACACTCAATATTTTTCGAGTTTTGGGAAGTAGTGGGATTTTGTAACTTAGACCTCCTATCCTTTGATCTATCACAGTATCTAGATTTCTCACATCCTCTGTATCTTCCTTTTGATTATGCGGCAAGGGCGGAGGAGGATGAGGCGTCACCTACTTCTTTTCTTCGAGTTTCTTCATTTATAATCAGGCTACTAACATCCTTGAACTTCAACTAGTTGGTTCCCATTGAGTTACTTACTGACGTGACTGTGACACTCTAACTGTCTAGGAGGGATGAGAAAAGTATTAAGGCCTGCATTTCATCATCAAGATCAATATTCACTGTACTCAACTGGTTCCAGACTTCGTTGAGTTCATTGATATGATGATCTACAGAGGTGCCTTCCGTCATCTTTAAGTTGAACAAACGTCGCATCAAATGTACTTTGTTTATTGCCGACGGTTTTTCATAATACTCCGTCAGTTCCTCCATAAGGCCTTTTGTGATTTTTGCCTTTAACACGTTAAAGGCTATATTCCGGGATAAGGTCATTCAAATTACTCCAAGGGCCTACCTGTCAAGAATAACCTATTCTTCATCTAACATGTTTTTTGGCTTCTTTCCAAAGAGTTGTAGAAACTGGCTCTTCTGATACAAATAATCCTCTATATGCATCTTCCAGTATTTGAAATCTGTGCCATCGAACTTATCGATTTTGTTGAGCATATCATCTGTTGCCATCACTCCCATTGGCTTTTAGTTTCCTACGACTATTTTGGTTCGCGGTTATCAAAGTCGATTCCCAGGAAAGGTTGGGTGGGGAGATGCAACAGGTCCTACTTAAGTTCTAATTTTCCTTAGGCAGAACTTTAGATAAGCTTCCATGAAAATTTGGAGGGGTCACAATTGCTCCTACTTACTACCCAATCTCCTTAGACAGAACCTCCTTAATAACACCACTCAGTAGCCAAAAATACCTGAGGCAAGTTTTCTGATGCAAAGGATCCACACCTGTGGCAACTGCAGAGTATACTAACTCCAAGCTTTAACACACCCAAGGAAAGTTTTCTGATGTAGAAGATCCACTACTGTGGCAACTACAAAGCATACTCACTTCTCCAAGGCTTTGATACCAATTGTAAGGAAATTCGAATATTTCCATACAACTAGAATACCAGTGACATAATCACACAACACAAAATTTGATAACGGAGTTCGACCAAATTATGCTTACGTCTCCTGAGCTCCTACACACCTTTTTATTGGGGAAAACAAACAAACACTTACAAGTGTTTACACTCAACAATCAAAACTCTAGTGTTTAAACACTCTCAAACACTTACCCCAATACACCTAAAAAATTACTCACAAAAAAAAACTTACTACTCTTAGTGTTTCTTTTCTCTTACTCGCCAAATGAAGAGAACTAAAAGTAAATATTTTCTTTTGTTTTTTGGATGAATTAAATGGAAGGGAGAAGGGGGTTTATTTATAGTTGATAAGCCACCCCCTCCCTCACTTCCTTTCCATATGGGACAAAGTCCCTTACAAAACTAACATTTCTATCCTTACTAAGCTTTCAACTCATGCAATCTTGACCCTTGCATTAATGAAGAATAATCCAAAACACCAAGTCTCGGAAAAGCATGAGAATATCAAAGTGGAACGGATCAGCAAATTTTGTAATGTTTTCAATTTCATATTTAAACGAATCTAGGAACAAACCAAGGGTAAGACCAACCTTCCAATAATTAAACATTGTAACAAGGCCCCTAATTATGTCAAACAATGGTAAAGAAGCTCTATACACTAGTGCTCCAATCCCCTCCACAACTAGCACAGCCAAAGCGGCAGATAGGATATCCTAGTTGCTTGTCTGACCAATAACAGTAGCGAATGCAGTTGCTTGTCTGACCAATAACAGTGTCTGTCTAAGGAATGAGGAATTGGGACTGTTGTAATCATCTTTTCCACCCGCAAGGCAATGAAGAATGTAGGTGTCTAGATCACTGTACATTCTCTTACTGTCCTGTACAGAGCACTCATTACTGTCTCTCAACTTCTTAACAATTTTCTGCTATCAATATCAGTATAAAAACATTACATCAAGGCTCAGTCTCAAATATCCATTTTGTGTCACAGTTTGCGGCAGTGCATATTTGATCCTTATTTCGACTCCGATCAAGGTGAGGCACAGTTTGCGGCCGTGCGCAAGGTATTTGGTACAAGTAATGTTTCAAAGCTTCTCTTACACATTCCACTCTATAAATGTATTGACGCAGTTGCCACAATCTGCTACGAGGCTCAGACTCGCCTGAGAGACCCTGTCTATGGTTGTGTAGCTCACATCTTTGCTCTTCAACAACAGGTAACAATGAACTCATCACCTGCTAGTAATTTCATTTCTGTAAAAGATGGCCATCGTCTTCGTCTGTTATTAAACTTCTTTTATCTGTTACTTTTGCTTGTTCTATCTTGTTATTCGTTAGCTGGCTCAGTCAGCCATGAAAAGAAAAGGTTTAAACTAGATAGAGGTGGTGCCCTCTATTTATGGATGGATCGAGAGGTCCTTGTACTTAAATAGAACGTACGTACGCACTCGTATAGATTCTTTCAGTGAGAAAATCGATCTGGGTACTTCGATTTTAGTGTTATCGTATAGGGTCTTTCAGGGCCATTCCAAAGTTTAGTACAAGCTTTTCTGCGCAGATCCTGAATTTTGCTGTTATTAAGGAGATGGTCGGTTCTCCTTGTTCTTGCACGCTATATATATGCATTTTGTTTTTCAGGGGCAATCTTATTATATTAAGTTTAATTAGCTGGAGAATAATGAGGGTACAATCGTCAAATAAAAAGAGTTTCATTTTTTAAATGTAATAAATTTTATTATTTATAATATTAATAGTCACTAAAACTCACCGATTACTATTATTTTTTATTTTTTAATTATAAGTTTTGAATTTATGAAAATAAGTTAAGCTCATTGATTTTCTCAGCCGGAGCTATTCTTTTATAAAGAGAGAGTCATATCGATTAGTAGTGCCGCTGAAAAATTTGAAGGAAGAATTACCTTGGCACGCTGTCGTCCTCATTGTGTGCTTTTTGGCTTCCTCATTGTGTCATGTAGTGCATTGTTGATGGGTGTCGAATCCACCAAAAATAATTCCCAAATACCAAATAAATATAAATTGCGCACAGTGATAAATGGGGTCGATTCACAGAGAATAAAATAAATTGATTCTATTCAAATGCCAAAAAACAAATGAAATTAATTAAAAGGGGGGTTTGAAGTTTTCTACTAAAACTACTAATTAAACTAATCACTAATAAATTATTAACTCAATGAATATTAAATAAAATAATAACTATGATTCAACTAGCAAAGAACTCAGATAAAATTATTAACTCAATAAACGACAACTTAGCCAGGAAATTCCTAATTATGCATAGAATGCGATCATCGACTCAAATATTTTCTTTGGTTTAATAATAGGTTAGCTATGGTTACCAACTACCTCTGGCTCCCTCGT
>JANKYE010707518.1:0-10585 GCA_032467995.1 Erythroxylum dillonii | reverse complement strand
GCTGTATATATGTAAACTGATTCAGAGACAACCATGAAAGAGCTAGCATAACTCCTACTTATGGGGACCAGGTCCGTTGAGATGCATCGGGTGTGGGCGATTTTTTACTGGGCGATCATGACCGCCGGGGGCACGGCCGCGTCCCTTGCTCTGTGGACTGATGGAGTGTTGAAGAGAAGCCAGTTTTGGTTGAGTAAACCCTATTTCATTCGACCGGCGCTGGCTGTCAAGTTTCTTCGAAGTAACTAGAATCATGAACAAAATCATGAAGACAAATACAACTTGCTTTGCTCTTTGATTTTCCATGGAAATGTTGGGATATTAACTTAGAGTAGGAATCCCAAGTTAGAAGGAGATAGAATTAGTGAAAGGATATATAAATGAAAAGTACCATAAACCTAAAATCTAATGCCGCAAGGGAGCGTATAACTTTTAACGAAAGGAAAGAGTTTGAGAGAGGACTGTGGTTTCTTTTGTTCCATGTGGCTCTATTTATAGACAATTAAGAAAATTGTCTGAATTTGATTAAAAAAATGGAATTAAGAATAAAAATATTATTTTATTAAATTTATTATAGTAATGAGACAATAATTTAAAAAAGTGATAGTAATCACACTTTACTTACCTGACATTAACTATTCATACGATTGCTAACCCTAAATTATAGGGGTGAGGCCAGGTGAAGTTGTATCATGTAAGTTTGTAACGGAATAATTACGAAATTTTTTCGTGACTTTTTGATTTGACTTAATTCATTGCTTCTTTTCATTTTGACATGAAAATATTGGGAATGTTCAAACTTGATTCGTGTCTTTTATTACATATTTTGTAGAAGAGTGACCCTACAATAATAATAATGCAATTGTATGATTAACCTACTCCAGCCTTCCTTTTCTACCTGTCACGGTTTGATGCATGCGTAAGAGGTGATGTATGTATTATAGAATCATGTTTTATTAAATTAATGAAATTCAGGTGATTCCCTTTCGAATTTTTCACCTAAAATTTCCAATGCGTTTAGTCTTTGATGTGAAAATTCTTATGTAGAAATATATTGATTGATGAAAAGTTCATAAAAGCCAGATGCTCTAACCTTATAACCTATTGGTGTGTGAATATATATATATATATATATAGAACACCTGATCTAAAATCTTTTTAAATCAATTTTAAATTTATTTAGTAAACCTTGATACAAGTCAGTAGCTAGCTCTCCCCTTCTTCCCCTATGCATAGGGGTGAGCATTCGGGTAATTCGGTCCGGATTTTCACTGTTCGGGCCCGGCCCGAATTACCCAAAATTTTTTTTGCCTTACCCGGTACGAACCCGAACTTTCAATTACCCGAATTTACCCGACCTGAATTACCGAAAATTCCGGCCCGAATTACCCTAATTACCCGAATTACCCAAATTACCAGAAATTTTATAACGTAATTCGGATAATTGGGCCGGCCCGAAATTTTTTGGAGTTACCCGACCCCGGCCTAAAAATAATTCGGGTAAAACCCGAATTACCCGAAATTCAAAAATTTGCTACCCGAATCCGGCCCGGCCCGAATAATGCTCACCCCTACCTATGCATAGAGGCACCTTACAAAAACAACGAAGCACAACACCTTAACTTTCTGTAACTCTACTCTCTTCTCAGCAGAATTTGCTTCAAGACCAACTTGATAAGTCCGTATTGGAATTTCATTCCAGGGACGATCGGATGCAAATCAAAGATATGTGAGTCTGCTCCTGATAATACTCGTGATCATAAGCAACAGGTCATTGGAGGAAAGAGTAATGGCCACAATGAAGAAGATTAATATGTGGGAAATCGGGTCCGGATCTGATCTCGACTGTAGCGAAATAATCACAAAAATTTTTCGTGACTTTTGACTTCTCGAAAACTAAGATCTATTTGATTATATAAAATGATTAACGCAAATCATAATAAAGCAGAAATTTAATTCGTACCTTATTCCGAAGCTTGATCTTTATCTTGTCATATTCTTCAAACCGTTTCCAAAACCGATCCGTCTCAACCACCGTAGTCGCATAAGTATCCAGCTTCTAACGGTATCCATATAACAGATAGAGAGAACTCTGTAACTCTTACAGAGAGGGTTAAGCAAGAAGTGCTAGCTCCATATAGTTTAAGTCTATTTATAATAAGCTTAGGACATTTTAGTAATTTAATTAAAATTAAATTCTAATTTCAATTAAACTTTAATTAGAATTACAAGTATGTGATTAAATACCAAATATGCCTACATAAAATTTAATATCTCATATTGATTCTTATTTATTAAATATATTATATTTAATCATAAAGTTTATCAAACTTTACAATCAAGTCCAACTTGATTAAATTAACTTTGCTCCCTTCAACCTATTCTATATGTGAGACCTATTAGGTTCCTAAATATATTGACAATTGTTATAAAATCTAATTTTAATTTATCTTTAATTCTTCGATTAAACAATTTATAATCATAGATCAAGATTTGTGTCTAGCAACGCATCATGACCACCTAAATATTTAGGAATGTCAAAGTAGTTTTGACTAACCTTTCCGCGTATAATTTTTTCATATAATTTAATCCTTTCATCATACAATATTTTGATTAGACATAAAGCTTGAAATTAACGTCCACTATATTTGAGTCTGATCATATTAGTTCTCTGACATTAGCTATTAATTCAATTAATTATATTTGTAAACTATTTAAAAAACATTATTTCACCTTGGCCAAGGATTTCTTGAATTAATATTAATCGAAAATAACGAAACATTCTCTCTAATTACTTTAAGGTAATGAATCCTGTCTTGATCATTTAACTATCTCCATATAGTTTATACTACATCCAATGACTATCGATTAAATGACCTAAGATTAAATCGATTATAAGTAGTGTTAAAACCTAGCAATCCTCACACAAGATAACTTTGATGACCTCAAGTTAAAGGATCACTTATACAATTATCACAATGAGAATTCCATAGACATAAAAGTAATGTTCCAAATGGATTTCTCATGTCGGGTCAGTTAAGTAAACTTGTTCTTTAGCAAGCACTCACATGTTTGTTTAGGTATCTCTATACTTTAGTCTATGAGATCGACTACTTCCTTCATAAGGAAAAATAAAACATGTGCTAGTCTTCTTACGTTTTATTAATGTCTAGTCTTAATAGAACAATGACTAAGAACATTTAGGAATAATACATAAATGCAATATGAATCTCATAATTATAATCTCATTATAATTTCATTTCCAATGTACAATTATCTCATAGACTTTATCATATACATCTAAATATGTACAAGATAAATAATGCCTTTAAATAATTTGTCACTAAACTACAATCAAAACGATTGGCTGTAAGGCATAAATTAACAATCTCCCACTTGCACTAAGCCAATCGTTTAAGTATCTCATATCATATCACCATATGACGATTATTCTACTACTGGGGCAGTAGCTTAATCAGGGAATTCTACATGATTTTCTATAGAGAGTACTTGATTAAATCTTACAACTCCCATCATAATTATCGTCATAATTAAGAAAATTTGCCTAAACATATTCTTGAATCTTTGATGAGACATTAGCTCCTTATGCATGCCCAATGACTCTAATGTTCTACAGTACATTATTATCTTGAACAAGGCAAAGAAACTATATAAAGGTCACTAAAGAACTTGTTGATCCAATTAATCATTTCCACTAAACAAAAAATGTATTATGACTTAATTAGCAGCCAATTGTTACATTGGAACTTTTCCAATCCTAAATGATATTGTTTTAACTAAATAAACCTTAATTAGGATTTACTTTTAAAGTTATATCCTTATCATCTTAAACTCAAATATCAATTCACACATAGAGTAATGAATATCTTTAATACTTCACAAGTATCTGATATCTAAATACTAAACATCTTTAGTAAATTATCTATGCACTTGGACTTAGAATAAGTTAGCAATGCCCAATCTATCTCTATAGATCTAATTCCCATAATTAAGCTGTTACCTTTTCATATCCAACAAGAGTTGTTCTTGAAAATTATGTTTTTAACAATTAAAAGTTAGAATTATTATTCTCTGTGAGCAGTATGTCTCCACATACTCCAATTGAAGAAAACAACTATACTCCCACTAAACTTCTTGTAAATATGATAAATTCACAATCATCTTCAAAGCAAACTCTTTGAATTCATCATGAAAGTGAATCTTTTAATGTCTCGTCGCCTTTCAACTATACATCAAATGTATCATTAAAGGCATTAGTTCCAATTAGATGTATTGTCATGAGATTTAAACTTTTCAAATTTCATTTTACTCCCATTACTTATCTTGAGAACCATTCTCTTATAAGTATACATTAAATCAAACAATTTGTTCAACAGGTCTGTAAAATTATATCCAACCTTTTGGATATCTCATAATGTTTTATTACCCATTTCAGTTCCAAACTTAATGGATAATATATGCTTAAACCAAGCATCACATCCTTGAATCATTAACTTTGGTTCTTTTAAAGACTTAACGTTTCATATCTAATATGAAAAACGTAAGTTAATGTACTAGACATAATTATAGAAGAAATAATATTGCATTATGCAATTTCTCATATTGTATTTTACTTCTTACATAAATCTGTACTCTTATGAATTTAGTTGTGAAGGTACCCACTAGAGAATCTCATTCTATAGATAATCGATAATTTCAAACTTACCACAACTATTTCATTGAAGTGCTTTAGCATTCTCAATGCTTTATTTCTACTTATATTTAAACAACTTGAACTTTTCAAATTTTTAAATCATTATTTTATTTAATATAAATGACTATATTATATAAATTCATTACTAATAAAATGAAATATAATATTATCCTTTTATAAATTGTTATTCCATCCAATACATCACATGTATAAGATTTAACCATTCAATACCATCATCATCCTTTCATTAAAGGTTGATTTGGTTATTCTTCAACTATACAAATTTCACAACTTCTATACCATTCATAATCAAAAGATACATATATCCTAGTATGTAACTTTATGATTTTCGTTATATTGATTTAACCAACATGACATAAAAGGATTGTATCGGTTATCCAACTTTTTATTCTTACCATTTATGTTAAGCATAAGTCTCCTTTGATCCAATACATATAAAAATTATTTGCATAAACTTGGATCAACTATTTTTACTTAACAATCTATGTCTTATCATGTTTTGAACATTACAATAATGTTGAATCTAAATTCAGTATCAAATACACATAAGCACGAACTAGAAATATATATGATCTCTATCATATCACATATAGGCAAGAAAATTCATGCAATCATTTTCTTTTAATGACAACTATTATCATACTGTTGTTAAGCCTTTAATTGTAGTCCACAATATTGCCTTCATCATACAATGTTCCGATTAGACATAGTGCTTGAAATTAATGTCTACTATATTTTGAGTCTAATCATATTAGTTCTCCTTCATTAGCTATCAATTCAATTAATGATATTTGTAAACTATTTACAAAACATCATTTCACCTTAGCCAAGGATTTCTTGAATTAATAATAATCGAGAACAACGAAACATTCTTTCTAATTACTTTAGGGTGATGAATTCTATCTTGATCTATCTCCATATAGTTCATGCTACATCCAATGACTACCGATTAAACGACCTATGATTAAATAGATTATAAGTAGTATCGAAATATAGCAATCCCCATACAAGATAACTTTCATGACCTCAAGTCAAAGGATCACTTATACAATCATCACAATGAGAATTCCATAGACATACAAATAATGTCAAATGGATTTCTCATATCGGGTCTGTTAAGTGAACTTGTTCTTTAACAAGCACCCACATGTTTGTTTAAGTATTTTTATATTTTAGTCTATGAGATTGACTACTTTCTTTATAAAAAAAACAAAACGTGTGCTAGTCTTTTTACATTCTATTAATATCCAATCTTAATAGAACAATGACTATGAACATTTAGGAATAATACATAAATGCAATATGAATTTCATAATTATAATCTCATAATTATTTCATTTGCAATGTACAATTATCCCATGGACTTTATCATATATATCTAAACATGTACAAGATAATGAATGCCTTTAAATAATGTCACTAAACTAAAACCAAAACGATTGGCTGTAGGGCATAAATTAACAAAACTAGCATATGATCCCTAATCATGGGAACTACGCTAAGCTTTATGATTATGGTTGCGTAGGGTTTGGTGCTGACGGTGATAATGGCTTCACATTAGTCTCGACTTGGTCTTTTTTGGAATATCCAAAGCCTCGCAATAGTAAACAGCTGTCCATCTTTTCTCGAGTAGCCATTGCTCTAGTCTCCACTGACCTACAGTGTAACATCCCATGTTAGGGGTTAGAATATTGAGGAATTAACAGTGCATTATATGCTTTGCATATTTGAGTATTCACTTATACGTGCATATGTATTTTTGACATATACAAATAATTGTATATGCATTCATTGACATTTTCGGGTATAATTGGCTTATAAATGTGATTAAAATGAGAATTATGGGTTTTTATGTGATGCAAATTTATTTGGAGATTATTATTATTATTTCAAAAATATTGGTGAATTTTAGGAAATTTTTGAAAATTTGGGGTATTTTGGATTTTGGACTAGGAAAATAAACCAATGGTGTTTTGATGCATATCACTTCTATATTGATGACAAATGGCCAGATGCAATGGGGCCATGTGTCAACGTAACCATGAGTTGTGAAAGGTAAAATTCTGTAGCTCTTTGTTTGTTCTTCGGTTTTGCTTTGTTCTTCACTGAACCTTGACCTTCGCTCTCACTGTTAGTGATTTTCTCAAAACAAGGTAAATGAAGTTTTAAGTTTTTGGGTTCTGTGAACGAGTTTGATGATGTTTTACAATTTAGAAATGAATACATGCACGAGTGGTGTATGAAGCAATTCGGTGATAGTGATGATGAGTTATATGAATGTGTGAAATCGAGTTTGTGCAAAAAGTGTTTATAGGATTGTGAGAATTGAGTTTAATGAGAATATGAGAGTGGATAACTGCAAATAAGGTAAATAGGTTCTGTGTTTTGTTGGTTTGGATGAAATGAAAAGTATTGATGGAAATAGAAAGATAAAGAAGATATAAAACGTAGAAACTAGGATTTGCATGAATATTAATATACAGTTTTTGATGTTTAAGTTTGAACCTTGGATTTTTGATTTGTTTTATGTTGTTAAGCTAAAATGGAAGTAGAAGAATTGGTTTAAGTGTCATATGTGTTAATTGAAGAAGATAGAAGTGAGAAAAATGTGGAAAACATAGTAGTGAGAGAAAGCTTGTGTGAGGTTTCGGTTTTCATGAATTATCATATAAGCTTGCACTTGATCTGTTTAGAGGTTGTACTGGGTATAGAAGTCTAGAATATGTGATGTAGGAATGAAGAAAATCAGTGGAATATACAAAAAAATGTAAGAAGCTAGTGGGAGTGCACGGACGTGCATGTGCAGGCATGGGCGTGCGTAAGTCGCACTCCCGTGACCGAATTATTTAGTCGGTTATTCATTAATAAATGCATGATCGTGCAATGAGAGGAAAAAAATAGGTGGTGTTTGCATGTATAAAGTCACGATCGTGACATTTCTGAGGGAGGTGAGATTGCACAATCGTGCACAAGCACGATCGCACACCCGAGAGCTTTTCCCATACCGAGCAACTTAGTTTCTTTTGGCCATAAATTTTTCTCTCAACATCCAAATGACATGAGACTTGAACCAATAAACTCCTAACATATTGTTCTACCCCTCCATAAAAATTGAGAGCCATCTGAATTCATTTGGAAAAGATTGAGTGATAAATGTAGGATGAATAGTGAATGAGTGTATGAATTCTGGAACTTTTAAAGTACAATTGATATGTACATCAATTTAGTAAGGAAATATACCCAACAATTTTCATTGAACATACATATTACATGATACATTCTTAAATGTGCTTATTCAGTTAGTTGAGCAATGTAGTAATATGAAAATATATATGATTGCATATAGACGAGCACGTCGAACGACCGCTTCCAGATATTGTTGGGACTTTTAAGGCATTAAACGGAAAGGGAGCAATTATAAGTAATTTAAGACAGCCACATCTTCATTTGTTCGGTTTGATACTGAATTGATTTGATATATGTTGAATGTGTGTATTGAATTGAGAATGTCCGAGGTGTTGGGTGTATGGACCTGTTCTTTTTTTGAAACTGTTAAATCCTAGTTGTGGGTAAATAAGTATACCTAAGAGGGTCTGCATGTAACATCCCATTCCTATACTAAGGGTTAGAACCCTAAAATCTGATACATGTAAGATTAATGAGATAATAAAAATACAATTTTCATGCTCATACATATTGTTAGCATACACACATGTGAATTTAAAATTTTGCACACATTAAAATGACTGTACATGCATTCATTGACATTTCGGGTATAATTGAATTGTAATGTGATATTATGGAGAATTGTAGTTTGTTTGTATTGAAAATTGATTTGGAGAGTGTAATTGTTGATTTAGAATTTTTGGTAAAAATTTAAAAAATTTATGAAAATTTGGAAAATTTTTGGATTAGGCAAAATGTCATGTGGCAAGACAAATGACAAATGGCAGTAGAATTAACTGTCAAAGGAAATGGAAATTTTGATAAATGATTTTGGGATTTAGTAACAAGCGTCAATTAAAATTGGGAGACAATTGGAGTAGAAATTGAATTTGATTGGACTAGATAATAAGAAAAACTAGTTTAAAGTTATAAGAATTAGACACTTGTCACTTGCCAAGTTGTGTCTTAAATCCCACTACTCTTTTAATTTTAAAGACCCCCTTATTGTCTCTCACGATGCTTTTAAGTTAAAAGGCTATTAAGTGTTTTGTTTTTTGTTTTCTTCTTCTCCTTCGTGGCTTCTCTTCTCTTCTCTTCTTCTTCTTGATTTTAATTCTTCAAACCTCCACCCAAGTTGAATCTCTCATCTTTTAATTTCTATCCTTCATGTTATCTTCTTCATTTCTATAAGAAAACCCAAAACTTCCAACTTCCATGATGATTTACGTTGGATGCAGGGAAAATTAGGGATTTTGGTGATCTTGAGAAGTTTGAAGAATTTGAAACTACAACAAGTAAGTTATGCTTTAAATGTCATAGGTATGGTTAAATGAAACTAGAATGATGAGTAAATTAAGATTGATTACTTAATTATGTAAATTTCATGTATGTGTCGTGGGTGATGTAAATTTCTTGTTTTTGTAATTGTGAATGCTCTTTAATGACCTATAATTCGTTATAGAGATATTTTGGAAGTTGAATGATCCATATAATGGTGTTAGGATGAGTGTAGAAATTCAGTTATGAATGGGTTAATGAATATGTTCTGTTTTTGGTTAATAATCAAATATATATCATGAATTGGTTGTGAATGATATTGAGTGGATATGGAGTTGAGAATGAAGAGTAAATGACATAGAAAAGATGATCTTTGTACAAGTTGTATTAGGTGTAAAATCTGGAAAAATTGGAGGGTTAGTGCTGGAAAAAGTAGTAGTAACATGTCCACTAATCATGCTTCTGTGTTTTAGCCATAACTTGCTCTTTAGTTATTCAAATGATATGATTCTTGATTTGGATTAAAATAGGGACATATGGCTACATTTCTTATGAAGACATTGAAATTAAATTCTGTCTTTAAAAGTCTCAAAATTTGACATGAAATTGAGAACTGGTGTAACAAATTGGTGGATGAGTGTATATATTGTGTTCTGTTTTAAGTGAATGAGAGTGTTTTCTATTTTGAGTGTTTATGAACAAATAGGGACTATGAATTGTGTATGAATGATGTTAAGTTGAAATTAGGTATACTTGAAGAAGTTGTGAACTTTAGATGATAAATTTTGAATATGAAATGCTTGATACTTAGGAATAATATATGTTATGGAAAAAGGATGGGAATTATGAATAATGACATATAGTTGAATGTGATGAATTAAATGAGTTGAGATTTGAGAGTTTAATGAAATCAACTTGGTAGTTGAATTGTTAAGAAGTGATATTGCATTAGAAGAGGTGAATTTGGGAAGATTATGAGTGAAAGTGATGTTAGAATGGATGTAGGAACCATTGGAGATGCTTTGGAGGGAGTTTTGTTTCACCTATGTTCGTTAGACAGACTTTAGGTCTGCTAAACGGACCTTTTTGGGTCTGTAAATGTCCTTATCCTCGCCCATATCCGTTAAAAGGACATTAAGTCCATTAAACAAACCTTCACGGGTCTGGAAAACACTCCAGACCCCATGTATGTCCGTTAGGTGGAGGTGTATGTCCGTTTAACGGATACTGTACAGTTTTGGAAATTTGCAATTTTGACCCTCTAGATGGCAAAATCTGTAGCATCCCGTTCCCCATATTAGGGCTAGAATTATCAATTGTGAGAATTTTTTGAGAAATTAGGAAAATGCATTCCATGTAGTATTATTTGTGACATGCACATCTTTGCACATTTATATGATTGTACAT
>JANKYE010707486.1:0-10592 GCA_032467995.1 Erythroxylum dillonii | reverse complement strand
GTTCGTGTCCACCAAATTTTAAAAGTTGGTGTGTCCCTGTGTCCGTATCCGTGTCGTGTCCTGTGTCCGTGTCTGTATCTGTGCTTCTTAGTATCATAGTATTTAACCATAAAACCATATAATATACATGTTGGAATTATTTATGGGAGCTTGGGTCTTGATTGGGTTAAAGACACAAAGTGGAGAAACAACTTAAGAATGGCTTTGAAAAGGATAACTGAACGATTAATGAGATGTTCTAAGAGGAGTACAAGCATTACTTTGATTATTGGATACCACTCAACACATACGATTTTTATAAAAAATCTCATTCTATTCTCCGCTATAATTTTTTGTAGATAATTTATTAAAGTGATGAATTTTAATTTCAAGTGGATTTAATTTTTTGTGTTCAAATTAATTAAATATAATCATCAACCAAATTAGGCACAATGAGCATGTGATAAGCAAAATGGTGCTATCATAAAAGACTTGAGCTCAATGACTCTGCTGGTCAACCTTCAATGCGTCTCATTCCAAGCTAATTAATCGATCCAGAACGACTACATATATAGTTTGTAAATTATTTATTATGAACAAGAGAAATGTAACAGATCAAATGATTCCTTTTCTAATAAATTTTATAATATAAAATTAATAAGTCAAATTCGATTAAATTAAAATTTAAAATATATTTTAATAACTAAAGATGATTCGTATTCAAATTTTACATCCAATACAAAATGTTTACGATGATGTTTAACATAGACTAAATCTTCGTTAAATTTAAAGTAATGAACAGAAGGATCGTTTTTAGTTTTCGTATGAAAATATACGGGCTAAATCATAAGGATTGTCCTGATGTTGAGGGTCCAAAAGGATCTTCGTTGGCCGTGTGTAGATGGACTTTACTGGACTTAGGTATCACTCGATGAACTGGAGAGCACCGTGAGAAGAAAACTGGCTGAAGCAGAACTGTTCCAAGAGCATGCCGATAAGGTGTGAGTAGAAGTGGAGGCCTGAAATATGTTGCAATTGCTAAGAATGAGAAAATTGAAGAGGAGTACGCAAGCCGAATCTCAAAATTGCAGCTAGTTGAGGCTGAGGAAAGGAGTAAACGAAACTACGAAGAATTCCGGGCTCTGGAAAGAGCTCATCGAGACTACTTAAACTTGAAGATGAGGATGGAAGCAGATATTAAGGTCATCTCCGACCAACACAGTAAAACACCAAATTTGCAGCTAACTTGCTAGATGCCGCTGTAGAGTTGTAGGTCTGTCCATCTGTTCTAATATTTACATCGCCCTTCTCTTTAACGCTAACCTGAATATGTACACAAACTCAGATTCCTTGAATGTTGATGGTACTCTTATTTCTTAACGCAACTTGAAAGACATAAGTTATCATTCAATTCTCTTTCAGGTTGGTTACCTTTGAGTAAAGATGGCGCTAAGACTTATGGCGCCAAGACTTAGACTCGGGCTTTGAGCCCAGTCTGAAAATTAATGTCGAGGCCAACCCAAAGCTTGATAGGGCCTAAGGTTCACAGTCGACTTTGGGTTGTAGCTTAATCAAATTCAAGTTAATATTTGTTTTAATTTAAAATATTGAAAATGATATTATTTTATTAAAAAAATGCTACTTTTTACTTACAATTTTTGGACTTTGGGTTGTGTTGAGGATTTGAAAATAATTAAAAAAACAATATGACCTAAATTTTGATTAATTTAGATTGATTTTGTTGACCCAAAATCTTAATGTCAACTTACATTTGAAGCATTTAACGTCTTCAATTTGAATATTAAGTTTATCTTTGAGATTACTGTTTGCAAAACTAATTTACAATTATCTCAATGCATCTTAATTCAAATTAAAATCAAGTTCAATTGAATTCAATTTCTTCAATCTTAATATGTTCAAATTGGTTTATAGAAGTTCAAACCTTTTAATCTCGTCTTAATGTGCCTGAATCAATTTATTACAAGTGCGATTTTTGACCATTTGAATTATAACTATCAAGTGTCAAATAGTAAGAGAAAAGATAAGAAAGGATTATATAATTGAATTAAATTTAATTAATTGAATACCGATATCTTTACTAGAATATATAGAAACTTTATATTAAAAACAAATAAGGATGATAATGGGCCTGAGTTGGGCTCAAGTCGTCCCTATTCCAACCCAACTAGGTATACAGATTGAATGACCCGTGTCTTGGCTCATCTACAGGCTGACCGCCCCTGCCAATCAACCCTCTTTCATATTGTTCTTAAAAAATGACATCATTTTTGACAAAACTATATTGTTTTGCATCTCTTCATCAAGTTATAAGTCAAGTTAAGCCGAGATAGTCACAACACATGTCAAGCTGGTGCTCCAATTAATTCGGGCCAAAATCTGACTAAGTCGAGCGGCTCATGCTACTTTTGTCATCCCTAAACAAAACATATATTGGGCCTAAACTTATTAGCCCAATACATTCCAATAGTTAAAGCCGTGGTAATTGTGGCTGTCGCCTATAAATATTTGATAGTTACATGTCAATTTGCACAATTTATCTGCTTTTGATATCCTCTTCCCGCCTCCTTTCTCTCCGTTATCGGGTCTCGTTTGTTATTATTTATTAAATCTTATTTACGTAGATTCACGTGTGGATAAAAATAAATAACTCATAATTAAAAGTTTAAAACACCCTAATGAAAATTAAGTGTTTCAACCCCTATAAAACGACAAGGGATCACTATAATATTTAGCCTGGACTGTGTCACTACTTTTTATACATATATTTGTGAACATACTAACTTTCATCCACAGTCCACACATCTTTTGCTAATTTAATCGTTCACATTGTTATAGGTCTCTTTTTTACTTTTTTTTTTTTCCGGTATTGTTTCTGTTGGAGAAGAGGTTCAGATAGAGAGTCCCTAAGTCTATAAGCTCCAGCAGTTCCTTGACAGTTCCTCTAAAAGCTCGTGGGCTGAGTGTCCACATGAATTCGTTGACTTGCTTTAACTACTTTTCCTAGCATCAACTTCGTACCTTCAACTAAATAGACTGGCGTGAGTGGTTTAACACTCTCATTTTTTAATTAAAGGTTTCGAATTTGAATCTTAAAAATGGAAAAATCTATTTGACCAAGATTTTACTTCTTATTCACTAACCAGTAGGAATAGAGATTAGTTTAAGAATAAATGACTTAAAAGTATGTTTTCATATTAGAAACTTTCCTAAAATACCCTATAAACAAATACAAAAAACTCCATTTCTGCAAAAGAACTGGATTAGAAAAAAAAAGAGAGAGAGAGATTCTTATAGACAAGTCCAATCTTCTAGTCTGTGGGTTCGATGAGTTAGCTATAGGTTGGGCTCTTTCACTGTCTGGATCTAGGCCACCAGTCTGCCTTTCTCTTGGTGCGGTAATTTTGTTGGTTATCATAAAAACCAGATGTGACAGAAAACCAAACCCCAGTTGCAAAAAGTTGTACACCCATCTGTGCTGTCTATCATGTGACAGATGACCAACCCCCAGTTGACTGTAATCCACCTGCAATCGCAAGTTTTTATCCAAGATCAACCCTATGTCATTCATGAACAGCCACAAATTTTGCTGGACCTACTGAAATTTGGGACTGTGCAGAATATTTCACTCCTCCTTGCGCAGCCACAAAGTAACAGACGATCTTCACTGCTCGCAACTATCCCAATTATCAGTTTCTTGTCCACCCAGCACAATCCCTGCCTAGTACATTGACTCCACAGTCCTCACATCTCCTGCCAATTTTATCGTTTATATTCTTATACCTCTCCCTTTTTCTTGTTTTTTCGGTCCTTGTTTTGTTTCTGTTGGTACTGCAGAGCAAAATGGCAGAAGCCATACTCCATAATGTTGCAAATGAAATCATAAAGATACTGGGATCAGGAGCTTTACAACAGATTGGAATTTGGTGGGGTGTCAACGATGAGCTTAAGAAGCTCGAGAACACAGTTTCTACTATCCAAGCTGTGCTACTTGATGCAGAACAGCGCCAGACACAAGACTTTCAGATCAAAGATTGGCTTCGAAAGCTACAAGATGTTGTGTACGATGCCGATGACTTGCTCGACGATTTCTACACTGAAGCTTTGATACAAAAAGTAGAGAGTGGCAATAAGATCACAAAGCAGGTGCGCCTTTTCTTTTCACATTCAAATCGGATCGTTTATGGTTATAAGATGGGGAGGAAAATTAAGGAACTTAGACAGAGACTAGATGAAATTGCAACTGATAGTCAAAACTTTCACCTTGTTAGACGCCTTGTTACTGAGACACCTTTACTGACTCGACCTCAAACTCACTCCTTTGTTGGTGAAGGAGAAGTTATAGGAAGAGATAAAGATAAAAATGCAATCTTGGGTCTTCTGCTGGATTCCAACTCCTCAGAAAATGTTCTGATCATCCCTATTGTTGGGATGGGAGGGTTAGGGAAGACCGCACTTGCCCAATTTGTGTACAACGACGAGAGGGTCAAAAATCATTTTGAGCTGAAATTGTGGGTTTGTGTCTCTGACCCTTTTGAAGTCAAACTTGTCATAGAAAAGATTCTAAAATCATTGGCTGATGGGAACCAAGAAAATGTGGACTTAGATCAGTTGCAAAGCAGACTAAGAAAAGGAATTGGTGGGAAAAAATACTTGCTTGTTTTAGACGATGTTTGGAACGAGGACTGTAATAGATGGCTTGAACTGAAAAAACTATTGATGTGTGGTGCACGTGGTAGTAGAATAATAGTCACAACGCGTTACGAAACGGTTGCAAGGGTTACTAGTAGATTGTCTCCACATGTTCTGAAAGGCCTCTCTTTGGAAGAGTCTTGGTCTTTGTTCACAAAAATAGTTTTTGAAGGGCAAGAGCCGAAAACTTACAATAGTAACCTGCTACAAATTGGAAAGGGGATTGTCAGAAAGTGTGCTGGAGTCCCTCTTGCAATAAAGACAATAGGGCGCTTTTTGTACTTCAAAAATTCAAACACAGAGTGGTTACCTTTCTTGGAAAATGAATTTTCTACGATAGATGAAAATGACATTTTGCCTACACTTCAGTTGAGTTATAACAAACTTCCCCCACACTTAAAGCATTGTTTTGCATATTGTAGCTTGTTTCCTAAAGATTATGAACTCGATGTAGAAACTTTGGTTCAACTTTGGATTGCAGAAGGGTTTGTTAAGTCATCAAACTCCAGTCTGTGTCTAGAAAAATTAGGCCTTGAATGTTTTAAGGACTTACTATGGAGGTCTTTTTTCCAAGAAGTGGAATACGATGGACCAGAAAGAATAGTAAGCTGTAAGATGCATGATTTGATGCATGATCTGGCAACTTTAGTAGCAGGATCAGAGAGCACCATATCAAACCAAAATGCTGATAAAGTAGGTGAGAAAACCCGTCATGTATCATTTGACTTCAGTATGGATGGGTCATGGCAAGTTCCGTCTCACTTTTATAGTGCTTTGAGTTTGCGGACATTTCTTTTGCCAAGACAAGAACGGTGGGGTCTTACGGCGCTTACCAAGTCAAAGTGGGAAACTATTTTTTCCAAATTTAGGCGATTGCGAGTGTTGGATTTAAGTAAAACTCTAATTGAGGAAATGCCAGATTCTATTGAAGAATTGAAACATTTAAGATATCTTGATTTTTATGGATCTAAAATTTCAGTTCTTTCAAGCTCTATATCTCGTCTGCATAATTTGCAAGTGCTTAAACTCCGCTTTTGCCGTGAGCTTAAGGAATTGCCAATTGGTATTACCAAGCTGCTTAATCTTCGACATTTGGACTGTCATGGCTGTGATAGTTTGACCTATATGCCACGTGGGATTGGAAAATTGACTTCTCTTCAGACATTAACATACTTTATGGTAGCAGAAAACAACTCTATTCAGAAAATGATTGGTGGGCTTGATGAATTGAAACAGCTTAACAGTTTGACAGGTTCCCTGTCAATTAAAAGATTGCATTTCCTTAGAAATCCCCCGTTAGAATGTGAAGCTGCTAACTTAAAAGAGAAGCAACATCTTCAATCATTGCGTTTATATTGGGACTGGAGTTTTGGTTTCTGCCATTCAGAAACTGAAAACCAGGAAGTATCATTGGAAAGCCTCCAGCCACATCCAAACATCAAAGGACTGAGTATTGTTTGCTACGCTGGTCTAAAATTTCCTGCTTGGTTCTCATCACTCACAAGTCTTGTGGAGCTATGTTTATCTCATTGTCATAATTGTAAACACCTACCACAATTGAGTTTAATCCCTTTCCTTGAGGATTTAAGGATCTACCATTTTCCTAAGTTGGAATACATTGATAGGAAAGATGATAATAGTTTCAGTGGTGCTAGAGGTAAAGGAAGAGAAGGAAGATCAACATTTTTTCCATCCCTAAAGATTCTTCTACTTTTCGAGTGTCCTGAGCTGATGGGATGGTGGAAAAAGAATGATGACGATGATGCGGCTGAATCTATTACTGTGTTGCCACAGTTTTCTTGTCTGTCTACATTGAGAATTTGTGGTTGCCCTTCTTTGACTTGGATGCCACTTTTCCCCTCTCTTGACAATATCCTGAGTTTGAGCGAAGTCAGCTCAAAACTGTTGCAGCAGATAATGAACATGAACATAACATCTTTTCCATCATCATCACCATCATTAGCAATCACTCTTTCTTTTCCATCTTCTTCTTCAAACTCAATTGTCCAGCCGCTCTTCGAGTTGAAACGTCTGGATCTAGAGCAGATTGATGAACTACAATCCCTACCTGAAGAATGGCTAGAAAATCTCATTTCTCTCAAGGATTTATGGATCAGAAATTGTGAAAATTTGAGGTATCTGCCTCAAAGCTCTCAACGCCTTACTGCTTTACATATTAGCGATTGTCCCCTTTTAACATAGAAATGCGGAAATAGCAACGGTGAAAGATTGGCCTATCATTGAACACATTCCAAATGTAGAGATTGATGGCCGTAGAATTCAATGGGAAGGCCGTTACCTGTTAGATGATGGACGGCTTCCGGACCATTGCTCATGAGGTTTGTGTTTCCTGTTTCATCAAATTCTTGTCAATTGAAATCTTAACCAATTTTTGTTTCCTGGTTTCCATTTTGCATCTTCTAAACTTGCGACTTCATTTAGGTATTGAATTCTAATCATAATCATTACATATGCAGATGATAGTATTCTCAGATAGCTGTTAAAATGAGTGAGACAGCTCTCTAGATGCCACTGTATCTAGACTTCGTCAACAACTTACTAAAAACAAACTGAGAATACTTTGTTTAGAGTACTGGTACGTATATAATTTTCTTCTTGATTTTTGATTTTCTGCAGTCAGTCAGCTGTTGCTTTTCCTAATTTCTTTTTTAGGTTTGATCTCGTTCTTTAATAAGCTGCCATGCGATGCGACTCCATCGCAGTCATATTTTGTCAAAGCTAATAGTATCCATATCCACATCAGGTTTGTTAATCTGCCTTGGTCCTAAGCTCTGGAAACATATAATTTAAAAGTTTAACTAGAGTTATGATATAATTTATACTTTAACAAATTGGTTTGAATTTATTAAGTTAGATTAAGATGAAAATTAGATAGAAAAATCTAACAAATGAACTTAAAATTATTGAACATACTTAAAATTCAAACTATTTATTTATTTAAATCCGATTAGATTGGAGCTCAAAATCACATTTCACATATCTTCCCTGTTGCTTAGATGCTCATTCCATTTTAAGTCATCAAAGCCTATTATGAAATATTGTCGATACATTTATTTAGCTTTGCTTTTTGGACCTAATCTACAAACAACAAAGTACATACCTTTCAACTCTTTTGCCTTGTCTATTTCATTGTATGTTACTTACTTCATGAGTTGTCCATAACAGAGACGGAAATAGGTTGGATCAGACTCCAGGTTTACTTGAGCCGTGCCCGTCTTGGTCAGAAAGATGAACTGACAACTCCTTGTGACTTGGGATTCCATTTAAAGCCAACAAGATTTCCTTTCATTCAAACCAGCAGGATTTCCGTCCATTCCAGCTCAAGATATTCAAAACCATTCAATCGGTTCTTGTAAATCAGCAACAATCAAATATTCTGCATTTATTGTGCATTTTGAAATGTACAGAAGTTAGCTCCTAAACAAGTGCAGTTATATAGCTATATATACTGTAACCTTCGGTACTAAATAGTGAAGAAAATTCCAGACCAAATTATTATATGGCATCAAAGCAATTCCTGATCTAAGCACCCTCTTTTCTTTTCTCTTTCTTGACTTAAACATTTTTTTTTTCTGGGCAAGTCCTTTCTCGATGGCTCCGTCTTCAACATCCTCTATTCCAACAATCCTACCTTCTATTCATCACCAAGTCACCATTAGGCTCACCTCTTCTAATTATCTATTATGGAGAACTCAAATATTACCCCTCCTTTATGCCAATAACCTCTTTTCTTACATAACTGGAACCGTCCCTGCTCTACCAACCCATATTGATGGCCAACCAAAATCTGAATATCAAACTTGGTTTATGAAAGACCAAATTGCTTTGAGTAGGATCCTAAGCTTCTTATCTGAATCCGTCATTTCGCAAGTAGTTGGATGTACCACTGCTTACGATGTTTGGAACCGGTTAGCTACAACATATGCTTCTGGCTTTAGAGCTCAAATACGCAGCCTCAGGCAATCTTTACACAAACTTGAAAAAGGCATTGATGTTATTCCCAAACATATGGAGCGTGCCAAGCGACTCTATGATCAATTGATTTCTCCCAATCATGTCATCTCTTAAGAGGATCTCGTAGAATATATTTTACAAGGTCTTGGACTTGAATTCCGTCTGTTTGCATGGAGTATTGAAGCAAGGCTCACTCCTGTGACATTTGATGATTTATTCAAACTACTACTAAGTGAAGAAATGCAACTAAAAGGCTCCTCCCAATCTGACTTCACCAGTTATGGCACACATGAACACTGAACAACACCGCTCCAACCGAGGCAGAGGCACAAGAGGCCGTGGTGGTCATAACTTTAATCCCAACAATGGAAAAGCACGAGGTCACTTTTCTCATGCACCTAATTCTCCCAAGGCATTCACCCCCATTTGCTTCAACTGCAACGGTGTAGAACACACACACATCCAACAAATGCGCGAGCCCCAAATACAATCAACCCAACCAAAACACACCTAAACCAACAAATTTCCTGTCCTCCACCTCCCCTAATTCACCCAACCAATGGATTGTGGATAGCAGTGCCACTCATTATTTGACTCCTGATTTGGAAAACCTTGGCTTACACTTAGAGTACTCAGGCACAGACAAAGTAGCCTTAAGCAATGGTAAAGGCATTCCAATTTCTCACAACGGTTCCAATACTATCAGTTCTCCCTTGATAATATTCTCCATGTTCCCTCCTCTAACACTAATCTTTTATCTGTTAGTCAATTTTCTAAATCAAATAACGTCTCACTTAAAGTTTTCCCTGATTGTGTTGTCATTAAGCATATCCCAACGGGACGTCACCTCCACAAGGAATAGATTAAGGATGGTCTCTATGCTCTCAATCCCGTGTCCAACACCACATGTCCTCCTTTTTGTCATTCGGTCACTTTTCAAGATTGGCACAATAGACTTGGCCATGCTTCCTACCCAACCATTAATAAAATTCTTCAACAACATAATTTATCAGCATCTACCAAGTCTATGCTCTCTTTTTGTGAAACTTGTTCTGTAAGCAAAACCCATAAGTTACCCTTTCAAGAATCCTCGTATGAAGTAAAATCACCACTTGAATTTATATGCTCCAATTTATGGGACCTGCTCCTATCCCTATCATTGATGGTTATCAATACTATGTTATCTTTTTTGATCACTTTAGCAAATTTACATGGATTTATTTTCTCAAGCATAAATAAATATGAAGTTTTTAATTCCTTTGTTAAATTTCGGGCAATTGTTAAAAAATATTTTGGCTTTCCTATCAAGCAATTCCAATCAGACTGGGGTAGGGAATTTCAAGCTATAAAAAAATACCTATCTGCTAATGTCATTATTCAACGAAGTTCGTGCCTGCACACGCTTGAACAAAATGGCTGTGCCGAGCGTAAACATTGTTACATTACTGAAATCGGAAGAGCACTTTTGTATCACTCGGTTGTACCACACAAATATTGAGATCATGCATTTTTTGCAGATGTCTATTCCATTAACAGGTTGCCCACACCCAAACTCAATCACCTTACCCCATTTGAAAAATTGTTTCATTAACGTTCAGAGTACAACTTTTTTTTCTGTGTTTTTGGATGTCTCTGTTTCCCTTGGCTTAAACCTTATACCAAAAATAAATTAGAACCTCGTTCCACTCCGTGTGTTTTTTTGGGATACAGTACATTACTTAAAGGTTATAAATGTATAAGGTTATAAATGTATGTTCTTGAGTACTTGCAAAAAATTTTACTTACGCCATGTTTTATTTGATGAGTTGGTTTTGAAAGAAAATTTAATACGAAAGTTTCAGATTAATTGTTTAATTAATCAACACAAATCATTAACCCTAGAATTGCAACATACTGTATTCAATAATCAGATGGATAAATACCTGGAA
>JANKYE010707465.1:0-10593 GCA_032467995.1 Erythroxylum dillonii | reverse complement strand
TTATCAGAAAAGCTCTACTGACAAAAGCTCTACTAATAAAAGCTCTACTAATATAAGCTGATCCAAACGGGCACTTACCCAATTCCTTGCATATGCTAAATATATAATGTCTATGCTATGTAAACTACTTGGTATCTATGTATATTCTATGTGTCAACCGGGCTAGTGGGTTTTGACCAGAGTGGTAAGATTCAAGAGTGTCTCCACACATTAGAGTATCTACGGAAAGGAAATCCATTATATCACAAACAAAATATGGGGTGGCATATATGCAAGCCTTTTAGTTTCTGGCGCGGATGATATTTGATATCTAAGATAGACTCTCTTAATTGTTCTCCAGCAATCGAAATGAATTATCAACAGCCATGCTCCACCCGCGTTAATGTTTCATATAAGGTTGGACCTGGAAGTAACAGGATTACAGGGAGTTATTATCCTTAGTATTCTCTTTTCAGCAAACAAAACAGAAGAAAAAATAAATAATCTTCAAAACTTCCCCTATAAGGCTATAACTCCTCCTCCTCCTTTTTCCTGTCTCTCATTCAAAGGGCCAAGTGTAAAAGGGCTCTCCTTCCTCCTTTACGTATAAAGGATGAAAGCTTCAAGGAGCGGCTGCTCAAGTTTTATTTTTATTGATCACCATCATTTGATTGAGCATCACTAAGTGGCTTCTCTTGATTCAAGATTCTTCCAGTAATTGGATCAACTGGACGTGCGTCGCGTGGTCCACCTTTCCGTCCCATTGCCACCATCGGTGGAGGAGGCAGTAATCCTGCTCTGAAAAGAATGCGTTGGACAGGCTCTGAGGGTTGAGCACCAACGGACAGCCAGTACCTATAGACCATAAAGAAGTTAACAGCAGCACAAGCAAAAACTGCAACCCTCTTCCCACGGTTAGTCGTATTGCAAATACCAATGTCAATGTTCTATGCAATCCATACCAAAATTTCTCCCCCCTTCAATATTTTTCTTTTTTTGGCAAGGGAGTAATTAAATCGGTACTTTTCTGTATTTTCATACTTTGCTAAAAGATAAAATAATAAAAATACGGACCTAAAAGTTATGAAGAATGAAGCCAAATAGCCTACGATCATGAAGTGTCCAACATGTTCATGACTGACCCATCTTCTGTGACAGTTATACCATAACAGGTTCTGTACCTTTGCTTGGTCCTCATTACAAATCACAATGTTACAAGTGTAAGTTTAATCCATTTACTACAAGGGATTCAAAGCAACTTTCATCTACTTGTATGCCTTGAGTTTTAAACAACCACATGCCATAGAAATTCCACCTAAATATGATGTGATCATAAATTAACTTAGACCTAGAAATCTAGAAATCAGACGCATAAAGAAGATATTTACTTCACTCTCTCGAAATTCAGGCCCATTCTCTTCCCACCATCTTGACCTATCAAAATCATAAAAAAGTTACGATGAAACAATAGAGCAAAAAACAACAGCAGTAAAAATGACAATGAAGTGAATAACCAATAAAGAAACGCTACCGGGCAAAGGATTGCAGTAACCAATCACTTCGAGATGTTTTCCGTCTCTCGGGGACCTGCTATCAGCAGCCATGACTCTGTAAAAAGGCTTGTTTCTGCATCCCAACCTCGACAATCGTAGCCCCACCACCTTCGTCGTCTCCAGAGGAACGAACTGTTAGCAGACTCATCCCACATCGGTGGGATGAGAAAGTAAAGAGGGGAGTGAGACCTATAAAAGAAGACTCACTCCTCATTTAATACACCAAAACAAATATCCTCTTAAACAAATTAAAGGTTAAATTTGTAATTCCCATTTTGTTATAATGACCTTTCTTCTCTCTCCGTGGTTTTTACCCTATTGAGGTTTTATACGTAAATCTTTTGTATCCTTTAATTTCTTCCTTATTACTTATATTTTCTAACAAGTGGTATCAAAGTCATGCTTGGGTTAAGTTTAAATCTATTTACCGTATACTCTGTGGTTGCCACTTAGTGTGGATCCCCCACATTAAAAAGTAAATTAGATTTTGCAGTTACCCTCGGGTGTGCACGGTGTGCTTGGGGGACCACTTTTTGGTTTTCATACCCAGTGGGACCCACTGTCCCTGATATTCCAAAATTACTCAGTGTCATCATTTGTGAGGCTCGTTTTGTGCGGGGCCACGAGGTTACTATTCACGTGCGGGGCTCACAAGATTTTGACTTACGTGAAATAGTGGAAGGAGCTTTTTCGGCAAAATGTCAGAAGTAAAAGGAGAATATAAGATGGATAAATTCAACGGTGGAAATTTCTCGATTTAGAAGATGAGAATGAGGACTATCATGGTGAAAGATAAGTGCCTCGCAGCAATCGTCAAAAGGCCAGATAATATCACTGATGAAAAATGGGAAGAAATGGATGCAAATGCAATGGCAAATTTACATCTCGGATTGACAAACGAGATATTGTCAAGTATAGAGGAGAAGAAGACAGCCAAAGAAATTTGGGATTATCTTACAAGCATATACGAGGCAAAGTCCCTACATAACAGAATATTTCTCAAGAGGAAGTTGTACACTTTGCGGATGCCAGAATCTTCAACGGTGACCGAGCATGTCAATATACTGAATTCTCTATTTTCACAACTCAAAAACATGGATTGTGTGATAGGGACTAGTGAACGAGCGGAAATTCTACTTCAGAATTTACCGGATTCATACGATCAACTCATCATCAACTTGACGGCTAACTTGCCTGTGGAAAGTTTGATCTTCGACAATATTGTAGCTACGATCATTGATGAGGAAAAGTGGCATAAGAATAATGAGGGATCTTCACAGCAAGTAGAGGCATTGACAGTGACGAGAAGAAGATCGATGGAACGTGATTCCAGTGGGAGTCAACAACACGGTAGATCAAAATCTCGGAGTAAGAAAAATTTCAATTGTCACAATTATGGCAAGAAAGGTCACTATAAGAAAGATTGTTGGAGCCTAAAACAGAGTTCTGGTCCTCAGGGAAGAGTTATTGACCCTCAAAGAAATGTTGCAAGCAGATCAGACGTCGATAACACCTTGACTTGTGAAGCAGCAACAACACATGATGGCAAGAGGATGACGCAGGATGTGTGGTTGGTTTGATTCTAGTGCAACCTATCACATGACCTCTCATAAAGAATGGTTCTATCACTATGAACCAGTCTCAGGAGGTGTTGTATACAGCTGCAATGATCAGACCATGAAGATTGTTGGAATTGGATCCATCAAGATGAAGATGTATGATGGAACTGTTCATACCATTCAACAGGTACGACATGTTGAAGGAATTCGGAAGAATCTATTATCGTTGGGACAATTGGACGACCTCGGCTTTAAGATGGAGTGTAAAAGGGGAATCATGAAGATAGTTCGTGGAGCGCTAGTGATAATGAAGGCAGAGAAGATAGCTGCCAACTTGTACATGGTAAAGGGAGAGACTTTGGTGGATGGAGAAGTTTCAGTTGCCTCGAGTAACAATGAACAGTCATCGATGATATGGCACAGAAAACTTGGTTATATGTCGGAGCAAGGAATGAAGATTCTCATAAATCGGAAGCTACTTCCTAGGATCACAAAGGTTTCACAAACCCAGAAAATACAGAACACTTCAAGAATTATGGGTTGCAAAACAAAAAAAGCCTAAATATGAAACAGAAGAAGATAATGACAAATCTACCTCAAGCTATAGAAGAGCTAGAAAAGATGCCCGTAAAGGAAGCGAATCAAGTTCAAGGCCTGCTAAGGAAAGCCTTGCAGGACATGTTTCCCTAGAAGAACTGGTCAAAAGGGCCACAAGCCCAACAAAGAAAAGGTTCTTGCCTGTAAAAATAGAAGAAAGAAACAAGCAACATTTTTGCCGATTCGGTAATACACAATTACCAATCTCGGATCCTTTTGATCCAAAAGCATATAGACCTTTGGATAATCTTCCAGTGGATAAACAACAACAATGTCTACTAGATGCTATTTGGAAAGCAAATAGTAGCAAACAGAAACAAAATGCGTGCTGTGCTTTACAGTACTACTTCAGCAAAATAATAGAGCCACCAATGGGTAAGAATTATTCTTACTATATATTAATTAATGGTCCAGATCGTGGGATTTATTGTTATTATTCTACTCTACTTAAGAAAATAAATCTCATGGCAAAACCAAAATTTAAAGGATTTTATGCCTTTAATGATGCTCTGGAATAATAAAAATATCCTCATCAATATTTCTCATCAATATGTAAATATTGATGAGGATATTTTTATTGAGAAAGAACCAAGGGAAGGACCATCTGCAGAAAGGTATGATCAGGAAATCATCAAACTTCAACAAGAGATTGATGAACTCCTTACTACGGTCAAGGAATTGCAAAAAGAAGCTGAAGAAGAAAAGCTGATAACATCTCCAGTTCATTCACAGAGAAAAGAGGTATATTATCAAGCTTATCAAAAAGAATCTTCGGGAGAAGAAAAAGAAAGGAGAAATCCAAAATATGACCGACGTATTAAAGCAAAGTGGCCAGCTAAGCAGTCTTAAGTGGCCAACAACATCTGATAGTCTTTTTGACTATCAATAAAAGAAAGATTCCTTGTTTCCCACAAAGATAGACAGCTGTCTATCATATGTAAATTATTTCAGATAGTGGGAATATTATTGTAACTTTTAATTTTAGACGAACACTTGTCGTCTACTTTTTAAGTGGAGTTACTATTTCTGTCAGTTTGCAACATGTGAAGGCAATAATTTGAAAGGTAACTTGTATCAATCGTCTACGAGGGCCCAGAGCGCACCCGGATTGATAAGTTATCAACAATTATTTACCTTCTAGTTTGTTCTATCAGAGTCTATATAAGGACTCATAGTCTGTATTGAAAACACATCGGTAGCACCTACCAACGCTCCGAAATTCTCATTGTAGAAATCCTCTGATAAATAAAAGCTTTTAAGTTGTTCAGTTACTCATTGCAAAACTCCCGACTACTCTATATAGTCTTATAGTTGTAGTGTCTTGCAAGATCTAAAAACTGGGAACATCATCATCGGCACCACCGCCCGCATTTTTGATATCAGAGCACAAGGTATGAGTAGCTAAATTATTAAAGTTCAGTTGTTAATTTGAAGTTTGATAACCTGTTTAAATTATTTCTTTTAACATTTAAGTTTTATTCTGTCCAAGGATTGTAAAGATTGTATATGGCTGGTTATTTCCAATATAAGCGTGATCTAAAGGCAGTAATCAAGGGTATAAATCAGACAAATTCTAGATATCTTAAGGTGATTGAAAAACATAAAAAGAGATTGGAAAAATACAGGGTATAATTGATGATCCAAGATTCACTAAGGATAGGAAGCATCCAAAATTCAGGCAAGATGAGCAAATACGACAGGAAGCATTCTATCTTTTAGGAGAAACAAAGCACCTGTTGTATGAGTGTAATCAAGCAATAGACCTTAACCTGAGAAGGAAAAGGTACTATATGTCTCAGATGAAGGAATTAATAGATTGAGTGTTTGTAATCTGTAATTTATATGTTTTATGAATAAGATAAGTAGCTACGTCGTGAGGAATTTAGAAGAACAAAAGTAGAGTACCTATTTGAAGCCAAGGAGAGGCGTTTTAAGGGAAATTGAGTTCGAAATCCAAAACGGGAAAATACTTATTTTATTTATTAAATATATGAGTAACAGGTTTAAGCAATCAATTGAAAATTATTAGAGGAATATGAAAAATCTGGAATACTTGGATTTAGCAGTTGAGCCAATTTTTGAAACAGAATCCATTGAGGGGATAAAATTTTCTTGTTATAAGAAAGGATTTAAGCATATTTATCACCCTGAAAATAGACAGTTGAACTTTATTTGTGATCTACGGTTAAATACCTTGCATAATATTACTGTTTTGTTTGATAGACTAAACGTTTGTTTAAAGCATTTTTATACTTTGCATGAAAATTTCGAAAAACTTGATAAATTTCTCAAAAATCTTGAGAAAAAGGTAAAAAGAGTCCCAAATAAAGCTGAAATCACTGAGTTAATAAACTCAATAGTTGATCAACCAAAGAAAATTGAGAAGGAAGCTATCCAACTAACTCAACAGATGGAAAAGAAATTACAAAAAGTAGAACATCTACTTGAGCAATTACACAAGCAGTGGACTTAAATGTCATATTTGACTGCTGCAAGTGACGAAGAATATAAGGAGGCCTTAACAGCAACAGAATTTCTTGGAATACCAGCAGAAGGATTCTGAAAAATTGATAAAGAAGTAACACCTTCAAAAGGAATCAGAATCACTGTAAAGCAGAAAATTGAAACCTTGGAAACAAAGTTTGAAAGAATTGAAGAAAATTTCCAAAAAGCTTCAAAAGAAAATCCTCAATTTCAAGATCACTTGACATGCTTATTCAAGAAGTCAACAGAATAAAAATTTCGGATAAAGGAGAAACAGCACCACCGGCTGTAACAAGAAAATCATACTTCTTCAAAAACCCACAAGATATTTTTGAATCAGAGAAGGCAAAACTCAGAAAAAGCAAAGTCTAAAACAATGTCTTCTAGAAATAGTTTTAGCTTGGAACCAGGAACAAGTTTTGCAAGCTCCTTAACAAATTCAAGCTGGTTGAATGAACCAAGAACAACAGAAGAAAGGAATTTAAGATTAATTCCAATTCGAAATTCTGAAAGAAACATGGCAGTAGCAACACAACAAGAAAGTCAAATAAGAGATTACAGAAGATATAGACAGGCTGCCAGAAATGCTGTAAATAGAATAACTCGAAGGAGCAATAATCGAAGAAGGACAATAGAAATGAATTTGGATCCCAATTATCATCTTCAACTATCAAATCAGAGGAGAGCATCAATGGTACCAGCTGAAGTACTATATTCATCAAATTGGGAGGAAGCAAAACATAGAGTATATTAACATTATTCAGAAGAAAGACAGTTGATTGTTGGTTCCAAAAACCAAAAAGAAATGAAAATGATTACAAATGAATCATTTGATGCTTTAAAAGAGGAGGGTCTTGATCATATTCATCTAGGAATGGTCATGATTAGAATATTTGCACTACACAGAAAAGATGCTGGCGTAAAAATTCTTGTGGTAATACGAGACAAAAGATGGGGAAGTGATACCAAAGCAATTATTGGACAAATGGAAATTGACCTATCAACAGGAACATAGCTGGTCTATTTCCTACCAAATCAAATGATGACAATCACGGATTTCTACAATCATATGGAAATTGTAATCCAGACAAAGGGATATGAGTCATGAATTGGTGGAGAAGCATATCTACTTATTACAAGAGGAGTAGTAGCCAGATTAACAAATACCAATGCTACAGCCTTCAGATACAGAAATGAAAATTTGCTGGATTTTCTGGCAACAAATGGTGTAAAAGCATTAGCTGAAAAAAAATATTCCTCAGAAATTTTTAATAATGAAAGATGGAAGATACACCCCCCTGAAGAAGCAATATCATCAACTGTACCACAAAGATCGCAGGTTTGGGAAAACAGTGATGGATCTACCAACATAAGATTAGTGACTGTATAAATCATACCAAGTCTCCAAATAAAAATAATTTCAACAGGGATTAGAATGGAGATACGACAAACACAAAAAGATATTTATATCTATGGAATAATAGCAGGAAAGTCGTCAATCTAAAAAAAAGGCATAGATGTTACTGCAGGCGTTATTGACAACGATTATAGAGGTATCATATATGTCATTTTAATAAATAATAACCCTGATGAATATTTTGTGGATATAGGAGATGCAATAGCTCAAATAATTTTTGAGCAATGTTATGTTCCACAAATTCAGATAGTTGAAGAATTATCTGAAACAGAAAGAATGTCAAGTCCACTTGACAAAAGAAATACAGAAGAAAATGAAGAGATAATTCTTTTTACTCAAGAAAGGATACTAGCTCTTACAGAACCAAGAGGACGCATAAATAATCAGCTGTATAACTTTGACATACAATATAAAATACCAGGAGTCAAAGAATTTCAGCTAAGGGCAATTTTGGATACAGGGGCTACAAAATGTTGTGTCAAGATAGATGCGATCCCTGAAAATGCCAAAGAAAAGTTCGGCTATGCTTTGGAAATTACTGGAATAAATTCAATATTCAAAGCTGAAAGATGGAAAAATGATCATTGGAGATAATGCATATAGAATACCATTTACATTATGCATACCAATGACAAAGCAAGACGGTGTACAAGTAATTATAGGATGTAACTTCATTCATTCTCAATATGGCGGCATTAGATTGGAAGGCAATACAGTTACATTCTACAAGAATTTGTCAAAAGTCTCGACAAGTACAGAAGTCAAAATAGCTATAGCAGCTATAACATAATTAGATTTAGAAGCTGATGAATATTATGCCATAAAAAATATGGTATACTTTAACTTTGGCAAGAGTATTCCTCAATACTCAAAAGAAATAGAGTTAACTCTAAAAGAAATGGAAAATCTCGAATATATCGAGAAAAATCCACAGAAACATTGGGCCAAGAATGGAATAGTTTGCAAAATTGAAATTATCAATCCAGACTTAACTATTCAGGACAAACCTTTAAAGCATGTCACACCTACAATGGAAGCCCAATTCAAGAAACATATACAAGTTTTGTTGGATTTAGGAGTAATCAGGCCTTCATCCTCAAGACAAAGAACTATGGCCGTGATGTTTTACTCAGGAACATCACAAGATCCACAAACCGGAGAAATCAAACATGGTAAAGAAAGAATGGTATTTGATTATAGAAAGCTCAATGAGAATACGTACAAGGATCAGTATTCTCTACCAGGGATAAATACAATAATAAAGAAAGTCAGCAATAGTAAGATCTACAGCAAGTTTGACTTGAAAAGTGGATTTCATCAAATTGTCATGGATCCAGAATCAATCCCATGGACTACCTTCATAGTACCAGATAGTTTATATGAATGGTTGGTTATGCCATTCGGATTGAAAAATGCACCAGCCATTTTTCAAAGAAAAATGGATCAATGTTTCAGAGGACATGAAGATTATATTGCTGCATACATCGATGACATATTAATCTTCTCTGAATCGGAAAATGATCACAGAAAACATTTACAAATATTCTTTGATATTTGTAAAAGATATGGAATTGTCCTATCTAAAGAAAAGATGACTGTAGGAACTCCAGAGGTGGAATTCCTTGGTGCTGTAATTGGCAACAGAAAAATTAGGTTACAACCACATATTATCAAGAAACTCACTGAATTTCCTGATGATCAATTAAAAGAAAAGAAAGGTTTAAGATCTTGGTTAGGTATCTTAAACTATGCTCGAAGTTATATTCCTAAATTAGGAATATTGGTTGGACCTTTGTATAATAAGACTGCTCCTAATGCTGATAAACGTATGAATAATATGGATTGGGAGATAGTCAAAAGAATAAAGAAAATAATCCAGAGCTTGCTAGATATGGAGTTACCTCCACCTGGATCCTACATTATTCTAGAAACTGACGGATGTATGGAAGGATGGGGTGGTATAGCAAAATGGAAAAGAAACAAAGAGTGTCCCAGAAATGAGGAAAAAGTCTTTGCATACGCAAGTGGAAAGTTTAGCTGTATTCAATCAACAATTGATGCAGAAATTAGCGCGTGCATTAACACTCTAAATTCTCTCAAGATCCATTATCTGGATCAAAAAGAAATTACTTTACGAACTGATTGCCAGGCAATCATCAGTTTTTACAATAAACAGTCTCAAAATAAACCATCAAGAGTTAGATGGATAAATTTTGTGGACTATATAACAGGTATTGGAGTCAAGATCGTCTTCGAACATATAGACGGAAAGAAAAACATTCTTGTAGATCAACTTTCCAGAATAGTCTTGAAATTAGTATGGACAGGAAGGATAAGCAAATTGCAAGAGAATAACGCGGCAGCAGATATGACAAACCATACTGAACACTTAATGATCTGTACAAGCGACAGTTTAAGCAACAGACAAGTTCAAGTTCTGAGGAATCTTCCACAAGCCATAGAAGAACTACAAGGTATGGAAAAAGAAAGGAAGGAACAAGTTCTAGCCCTACTAGGGAAGAACTTACAGGATATGTTCATGTAGAAAAAATCATCAAAGCAGTAGAGAAACGGTCCTCTCCGATGAAAAAAGAGGAAGAAAAACAACAAAAATATTGTCGTTTTGGCAAAACACAGCTACCAATATCAGATTCAAATGATCCAAAAGCATACAGACCACTGAATAATCTTCCAATGGATGAAAACTAGAAATGTCTCTTTGATGCAATTTGGAAAGCCAGTAGTAATAGACAGAAGCAGACCGCTTGTTGTGCTTTATAATACTATTTCAGTAAGATCATGCAGCCACCATTAGGTAAAAATTATTCATATTATGCATTGATCAATGAGTCAAATCGAGGTATTTATTGTTATTACTCAACTTTACTCAAGAACATTGCTCAGATGGCAAAACCAAAATTTAAGGAATTTTATTCCTTTAATGAAGCACTTGAGTATTTGATGTATTATGGCGTTAGTTTAGATGAAGAAATCTTCATTGAAA
>JANKYE010707456.1:0-10594 GCA_032467995.1 Erythroxylum dillonii | reverse complement strand
AGAGATAGTCTCTATTGGCTATTCAGGTTTGAGTCTTCATACGGATACCTGGATCCTGGGGATCGGGAAAGTCCCGGAAACAAATTTTTTGTTTTCCGCTGCCTGAACATATGATGTTCCTCCCGGGATTTTCCTACACTAACATCTTAATTTGTAGCGCTAAGCACTTAATGCTTCACAAATTTATGTGCTTAATTGTTTTTAATAGAACTAAAAGCAATAAGTGTTCAGCTAAAGAAGTTTTCTTTCTTTGGTGAATGGATCTCAAAGTTAAAGTAAATATCCTGCATCGCATTTTTAGGTCTATTGTGAGTTACATTAATAAGAAAGCTCATATTTTGGTATGACGTACATTGTTACTGCTTTGGCTTCGTTTTACAATCTTGATGTGGATAGTGTGCACACTGCTAACCCTAATATGTTTGATGTATCGTATTTAAGACGCTCTGAAATTTTGGAGCTCTATTATATAGAGCTCTGAAATCCTCATACATTACTGCTGATAAGAATAGGAAGGGCAAGAACGAAGCCACATCTCAACCATTCACCTCTCAGGCACCCCCGAATCCCCAAGAAGAAGCAATCAAAGAGGAACCAATAGTAGCAGCAGATGTTGATAGGTTTCAATAAATTCGTAACCAAATGGCCACAAATAATCAACAAATGACGTTACAAATCAATGAGTTTGGCAACTAAACGCGACAAGTACATAAGGAGTAGCGGTACATCAAGAAGAAATTCTTTAAGTTAATCTAGATGAAGAACATTGAAGTACCCTCTCCTAAACCTTCGCTACCTCAATCTCTATGAGCCTTCTTACCCTTTACTTTGTACATTGTTTTATTTACTTTGTTAGTTATTTTACTTGCTTGATTGTTTGATGCTGTGTTTTATGTTTTGGTTTCCTTTTGTGGTTACCTTGTCACATTTGAGGAAAATGTGCTATCTAAGTGTGGGGAGGTGATATTTGCCTTGTCAATTGCTTCGTTTAATTTTGTTTTATTTACTGTTTGCATTTTGTTAATTAGGATGAATGTTTTAGGCATATTAGGTTGTTTGATGTTGTTTTGTGTTAAGTAATGGAACCACACTTGAATCATTTTGATTTGTTTTGCGATGAGATTCTGTCATCCTAGTTGGAATAAGATTGAATGCATGCTTGAACTTAAATTAGGCTACTTGAGTAGAGAGTGAACCATGTTGAGTGATGAAAAGTAGTTGGTTGCATAAGCTTACTCAAAATTTGACACTTGAGCAATGAGGTAGGGTAGAGATGGATAATGAATTTTCATTTGAGCCAATGTGTGGATTGAGCCTATATGACTCTATCTATAGTCATTTTATTTCATTGATTGTATGATGCTTCCTTATGTTAATACCTTCTGAACTTGCTTTGAATCAATTTGAGTCTACTAGATGCATGCTTAATAGAGATGATTAAGGCCCTTTTTGTGTTAACCTTTGGCTTAAATGGCATACCTTTTATTATCCCTTGCTACCTTTATTAAGCCTTAACCTTTTTGTTTTCTTTGAAAACACCCAATATTTTAAAACCCAAAACCCCATTAACCTACCCATTCATAAGCATAATAGAGTATTAAATGATAAATTAGTTTGGGATTTTTGTTACAACTTTTTGTTTCTGAGATGAGTTAAGTGAAACTTCTACTCTTGGATCACATTGCATTTAGTTGCTATTTTGTTTATTGTTTCTTCAGTAAGTGCAGAGTAGTAGTATATCTACATTTTCGCATCTCATAAATATGTTTTGCTATCCTTTTGTTCACTTATTACTTTATAAATGCTTGTGTTAAAAACCCTTCACCCTACCTTAACCCTTACCACATTACAACCCGAAACAAGTCCTTTTGATTTATTTATGCATGTAATCATTATAGACAAGAATTGGTGTATTAGTAAGCCTATAGTTGTGCAGTTTCCTATAGGGAGCTTGAGCGAAACACTAACCATCAAACACTTAAGAGAAATGAGTGAAAATGTGAGGAAAATTCATTTAGCATTTATAGATATCTTTGAGTGACGTTGCCATAAATTTAGTTTGCTTATGTACACCAATGAAAAGTTGTCATGATATGTGTCATAGCTTGACATTTGAGTTGGCCAAACTTTGAGGGATTGCATACTTTGATATTTGTTAAAATGAAGTGATGAAATTAATTGGAATTGGTGTATTAGTAAGCCTATGGTTGTGTAGTTTCCTATAGGGAGCTTGAGCGAAACACTAACCATCAAACACCTAAGAGAAATGAGTGAAACCGTGAGGAATATTCATTTTGCATTTATAGTTATCTTTTAGTGATGGTGCCATAAATTGAGTTTGCTTATGTACATTAATGAAAAGTAGTCATGATATGTGTAATAGCTTGACATTTGAGTTGGCCAAACTTTGAGGGATTGCATGCTTTGATCTTTGTTAAAATGAAGTGATGAAATTGATTGGTTGTGTTTGATTTTGCTTAAGGACAAGCAAAGGTTTAATTGTGGGGAAGTTGATAGTTATGCATTAGTATGTATTTTTCTAAGTATTTGGTATGTGTTTCTTGTATAATAGGTTAGTATTATTATGTCTTAGGACTTGTTTTGTGTGTTTTTGTTTAACTTGATCTTTATGGTTGTTCTTTTATGTTTGATGTTGGTTTAAGGTAAGAATTGATCATTTTTGTCTTGGAATGGATGGTGGACACTTTTGAAATTGAGCTAGGCACCAAGAGAAGAAAAAAGAAGTAGAGCTTTTGAAGAACAAGAACCCATGACTGTAGGAAAGGACATGTTTCCCATGATTGTGGGACATCTATAGAGAAAGTTTCTATCACATTAACCCACAATCATTGAAAGCACAAGGATAATTCCCACAATTGTGGGATGCTTAGCATGAAGAAACACGCAAGTTTCACTTATTTTTTAGAGTTTTTTGACATACCTTGTGATATATAAGGGCACAAACCCCTAGGGCCAAAAGAGAGTCATGGAACTTGCCTCCTGGAGCTCAAAGATAGATTGAGAGCATAGAGAAAGGTAGAGAATCAAGGTTTTCATTCCCAGTTGGTAAAGAGCACCCCATCTTCCATATTTTCCAGATTTGGGCAAAGAAGAGGAGAAGTTGCACCGTCTAGTTCTTATTTCGATTTCTTTCTCTTATAGCATGTTTATCATGGATTGTTTGGTTGTTAAGGATGTTAATGATATTATAAGTGGCAAAAAAAAATTTAGGCTTTGTTGTTTGCACTATTTGTGAACCTTTGGTTTTTGATTTAGTAATATAAATGTTTATGTTATTTATTGAGCTTAAACCCTGCAACAAATCGAGTTAGTGAGCTTGGTAATTTGTGCTAAATGTACAGCGAAAGTTGGCATTTAAGAGACTTATAAATAACAAGTTATTGACTTATTAGGAAGAGATTTCAATAGATTGATATACTGCCTATAGGATAGCTTCATATCTAGTTGAATGTTTAGGAAAGGCTTTGCATATCGAGAGATCCCAAAGTTATTCCTAATTTATTTAATGGGTAAAATTTAGTTGCACCTTGAGAGAGGGTAACCAAAATTTTAGGAAATTTTGGGCCAAACATAAGTGGAATCAATTAACCAGAGGGGAGCAAATAGGAATAATGATAAGTCTTAATTCTTAATCTTGATTTTCTCCAAGTTTTAGTTTACAATTTTGGTTTCGGTTGTGTTGTTTACTTTTACCATTAGTTTGTCTTTACTTTATTTATCTATTTAAATATGATTGAATCTATTTCTTAAACAAAGAACAAGTTGAATTAAATGGTGCCTAAGTACAATCCTTGTGAGATCGATATTTACTTTTTACTACAAGTTACAACCCGTATACTTGCAATTTTGAGTGTAAAACGAGTAGTTTGTTTTGTAATCAACATGCACTCATTAAAGATAATGCATGGGAAACAACTAATTGTCCAACAAACAAGAAATTAGTAGGTTGTAAGTGGGTGTATATAATTAAGTTTAAAGTTAATGGATCCTTAGAGAGGTATATGGCTAGGTTAGTAGTCAATGGTTACACTTAAACATATGGAGTAGACTATTAGGGGACTTTTTCTCTAGTAGCTAAGATAAATATAGTCTGCATTCTTTTATCTTTAGCCGTTGATTTGAATTAGTTTTTACAACAATTTGATGTCAAAAATGCTTTTTTACACAATGATCTTGAAGAAGTGGTATATATGGAGCCTCCACTAGGTTTTGAGAAATACTATAAAAATAACCAAGTGTGTAGATTAATAAAGGAACTTTACAAGCTGATGCAATCATAATGGGCCTAGTTTGGAAAGTTTGCAAAAGTTATGCTTGGTATTGACTACAAACAAAACCAAGGAGATTATACCCTCTTCTTAAGACACTCGGTAGTAGGGAAACTTATAGTTTTAATAATATATGTTGATGATGTCATTATCATGGGTTACAATGATGATGAAATTTTGAAGATTAAGGCTAGACTTATGAAAGAATTTTAAATTAAAGAGCAAACTTAAATATTTTTTAGGAATTACAGTTCCTTGATCTAAAGAAGGCATATTTATTTCCTAACAAAAGTATATTTTCGATCTTCTATGAGAGACAAGAATGATGAGATGTAAACCCATTGATACACCAATCAAAGGAATTAGTGGTGAAGTAAAGGAAGAGATGATGAAGCAATTTTTAAAGGAAGGTATCAAAAACTTGTCAGGAAACTACCATACTTGTCTTATACACGTCCTAATATTGCATATGTTGTGAGCATGATAAGTGAATTTATGCATAATCCTAAGGAAGTTCATTTAAAGCTGCCTATAAAGTAGTTCGATGCTTGAAAACTATTTCTAGAAAAGAAATCATGTTTAGGAGAGGACCATAATTAGATATAGAAGCCTACACAGATGCAATCTATGTTGGTTCACTATCAAATCGACGCTTAACAACTGGCTACTGTACATTGATTAGAGGAAACCTGTTGACTTGGAGAATCAAAAAATAAGCATTAGTATCTACGTTGGACCCTGAACTTTTCGTAGAAGATTAAAACTATTAAATAAGAAATTTTGGTGATTAATCATGAGTAAAGAACAAATGAATGAAAAATTTTTGAACCAAGAAATGATAGACAAGAGTAAAGTAAGGAATGAGAAATATGGATAGATTCATGATTTGCCATAGTGTTTTTGGTGGATAAGAGAATTTGAAATGGGAAGAATTAAGGTGAAAGTTAGAAGTGAAATGAAAGCAAAAATGAAGTTGAATATGTGTAGTAAGTTGATGAAGGATATGTATATATGTGTATGTTCTGTTATTAGTGCTTATTATTAATCATGGACTATAATTTCTTTATGGATGATATTGATTTGAAATGAAGTTGAGAATGAGGAGTAAATAAAGTAGTAAAGGTGATCTTGGTATGAGTTGTGTTAAGGAAAGATTTTGAAACAAATTGGTAGTTGATTTGGAAAATGTTCACTGAGTATGCTTCAGTCTTTTAGCCACAGCTTTTTCTCTAGTTATCCAGACGAGATGATTCTTAATTTGAATTAAACTAGAAACATATCGCTACATTATTATAAAGATATCGAATTTAAAATTCTGTCTTTAAGAATCTCAAAAGATTTGTCATTAAGTTGAGAATTGGGTGCAGTACAATGGTGGATGAATGTAAAACTCGTATTCTAACTCCAGGGGAATATTTGGATTAATATACTCTTATTTAGGCAAATGTGTCTTTTAGAAAGTTGTGGGTATTTATTTTATCTTTCTAACGATATATAGTAGGAAATTTTTGGACATCTGATCTGAAAGTTATGGTCCTCATGAGGGAAGATGTTCAAGAGTGAGGTCATCTTCTTCTGCCTTTTTACTTCTTCTGTGATGGCGTCATCTTCTTCTGTATTTTGCTTTTTTTGCCCTTTTGCATCTTCTGTGATGACATCATCTTCTTATGTGTTTTTATTCTCTTGCCTTTTACTTCTTTTGTGATGACATCATCTTCTTCTGTGTTTTGCTTCTCCTGCCTTTTTGCTTCTTATATGATGACGTCATCTTCTTCTATGTTTTGTTTCTTCTACTTTTCATCTGTACTTATCCTCTATTCCATTTTTTATCCTTAAAAAAGAATCTATCCTTGAGGTCTTCATAAAAATTGTATATCTTTAAGTCCTCTTTTGAACCATCAAAAGAACACCCCAATTCGATATCTGTAGGGAAAGTTATGACAATTTTCCCACGTCATCTATCTTTTTCCATTAGTCTGCTTTTCATCTGTACCTATGTTCTATTCTATTTTTGATCCTTCATAAGATAGAATCTATCTTCTAGGTCTTCATGAAAGTTGTAGATCTTGAATTTCTCTTTCAAACCATCTAAAGAAAACCCCAATCAGATATCTTTATTGAAAGTTATGGTAATTTTCCCACTTCTTTTGTCTTTTTCCATTAGTCTGCTTTTCATCTGTACCTATTTTTTGTTCTATTTCTGATCTTCAAAGATAGAATCTATCTTTGAGGTCTTCATAAAAGTTGTAGATTTCGATGTCCTCTTTCAAACCATTCAAAGAACACCCCAATCTGATATCTGTAGGAAAAGTTATGTTAAGTTCTCCAATTCTTCTGTCTTTTTCCGTTAGTCTGCTTTTCGTCTGTACCTATCTTCTGTTCCATTTTTAATCCTTAAGAAGATAGAATTTGTCTTTGAAGTCTTCATGAAATTTTTATATATCAAAGTCCTCTTTGAAACTGTCCTAATATAATATTGATCAGACATCGATAGAGAGAGTTAAGCTATTTGTACTGAGATAGGTTTTAGATGATTGAGGACAAAAACCATGTTTGATTCTTTTGGCCATAACCTTATTATCTGACCTTCAATTGAAGTGATTCTTAGATCAATAGTTCCTTAACACATTTCTATGTCTCTCCACAGAAATTGATAGTATATGTTAATGATTCGAAAAAGATTGTTTGGATCAAAATAAGCTTATCGATTGGAAGAGTATGAATTGGAGATTTTATTAAACATGCTTCAGTATTTTGATGATTTCTCGATTTATAGAGATCCAAATGAGTATGTTCTTGTTTCAGAATAAATTGGAGACATGGAGCTATCATTGTATGAAGAAATGGAAATTTAATTCAATCCCTAAGAATTTCAAATTCTAGATGGAATTTGGGCACAGTGTATTGTTTCAGTCTAACAATAATCTGAAATGTTTGAGCCCTAACTTTCAGATTACTGAACCAAATTTAATGATTTTGGTGTTATTAGAAACTTAAGACAACGGGGAACATTTTCTAGAAGAAAATGTTATGTTAGAATATTCAAGGGTATTTTTGGCAAGACACTTAAGTTTAAAAGAACATAAGCCTATAAGGAAAGATAAAATAAACTCTTTGGACTCATTAAAGGCATAACTAGAAGAACAAGTATTGTCTTGCATTTTAAGAAGAGAGAAGAACAAAAATTGAGGAAAGAAAGAAGAAGAGAGAGTGTTAGGAAGAAGAAAGAAAAATATCAAGAGAAGAAGAGAAGGAGAGAAAGAATAGAAACAAGCTAGGGTTTCAATTGTGTTCGCCCTTAAGAGAGATTTTGAGGTTGTTCAAGAAGAGAAAAGGGTAAAGGAAGAGAAGAGCTTTCTTTTGAGCTAAAGATCCCTTCATTTGGTGAAGAATGAAGGTAAGATCATTTTAAATCTCTTGGATTTTTGGAGGGATTTTAGTTCATGGAGTTTAGAAAATGTTTGGGTTTAAGTATTTTAGAACCAATTTTAATGATTGTGTTTTGAGGGAATTTCAATTGAAAACCCTATTAAGTGTGATTTTTGTTATCGTATAAAGGGATCAAGAAAAACAAGAGGAACAAGAGAAGAACCATTTTGAGCAAGTCTATAAACAAGGAAATCAAGGTGGGTACACGTTTATAATAGAATCAATAAGTCACTACTGTTTTCTTTAAATTAAAAAAAAAATTCTTTGATTTCAATTGCATCATAAGTATTCCATCTATTATTTTTGAATGATTTGTGAAATCTGCTATACGTTTACTTCATGAATTGTGTGATGATTGATGAAAATTCTTTACAAATGATTATTTTGAAAAGATGCATGTTTATGAAATTAAGTTTTCGGAAATGATTTTCAAGTTATAACAAATATATGAAAAGCAAGTTTTCAAGAAAAGTGTCATTTTGGGCAACAAGTTTACAAGAGTTTGAAATTTATGTGTTAAGTAGGTTTGTGGTAGTCCCTAAAGAACTGTCACGTGCACGTTGACCCAAGTTATCAGCTTCTTCCGCCTGCCCGCTAGTGGCACGAAGCTCTTTCAAGGACTCCCTAAAGAATTACGACTACACAGGACCCTTATGTGGAAATGTGTAGTGCGTCATGTTTATGGACTTACCTAAACCACCCTGATGTGGTTATATGCTTATAATATGTTTGAAATAGTCTTATGCATTCATGTTTTGTGACTTATAGATTTTGGCTAAAAGCCTAAGAAATATGTGTTTTGTAAACTCAACAAAAATTTTCTATGACAAGAAAAAAATGATTTCAAAAGTTTAGCTTATCTTTTGTTATAAACTTTAACCCACGAGCTTTCAAGCTCACCCCCTTCATGTTTCATCTTCAGGTGATAGCTAAGAGATCAAATGATCAAAAGCCTAAGGGAATTATGACCGCGGCTCGTTGTTAGATCCTAAAATCGATCCTTGGAAACCAGTCAAAAAAAAATAAATTCCAAGATCGCAGTATAGCTGCAACCTCGGGTCGTCTCACTTCTTGGAACCTACCAAAAAGGTTTAAAGCGAGCCTATAAGTGAAAAATGCAATTAAAGTTGATAAAAGAAAGGGGGTTTTGCAAGTTGATCAAAATTAAGTAAATAAAACTAAATTAAAGAAAATTGTATAAAAAGTATAATTTTTTTGGATTTGGGGGAATTTGAGATCAACAAAAATTCAAACTATAATCAAATTGGATAAAGTCCTCTTGAAAATGAGCCAGGCTATCACGGTTCAAAATAAATTTGCGGGGAAAGAATCCACTAATTTTTCAAAAAATCAACCTATAATATAAACTTGGGCACAATCAAATTCCCCCACACTTAGACCTTTGTGCTCCTGGACAAAGTTTATAAGAGTCAAAAAGATACAAGTGTAGAAGAAAAAATCCGTCCATGCTCAAGCAATAATAAGAAATTGGCGCAATTCACTTCCTCAGAATTCAATCAAAGCAAATTGAAAGAATGCTAATAAAACAAACACTGAAAAAAATTTAATTCAAGAGATTGGACAAAAGAGATGTCACTCAAGGTAAGGTGTTTCCGCTCATCTCACTTGTGTTTAGCATATTTTGACTCTCCATCTGCTTAGTCCATATTCTACCATAAGCTTGTGTCAGTTCTATTTCTCCACTATAAGAACTATCATTTTGAAGATCAAGAGGACTTTTCAGGGTTGTAATGTGCGGAAGGCTAAATGAATGAATGAATTGAAGGAAAGGAATAGTATGAACACATGCACTAATTATGGCATTGACGTCAACAGTTGAACTATAATCATAACACTTGTACAAACATCACACTTGTATATAATTGCTTTTTTTTACATGAACATGTGTCTCATTTTTTAGACACTATCTCTTTTTGGGACACACAAAAATTTTTTTTTTACATTAAGAATGCAAATTAACTAATGACATCGTATAAATATGCATGCAAGTGCTCATAAACAATAGGCTCAAAGCGCTAGCAAGGGGTAAGTGTTTATGGGACTGTGTTTGGGAAAAAGGGTGAAGAAAGAACACCTCTATCATATCAACAAAATTCTAGTCCATCAAGTTTTGAGTAAGAATTGAAACAAGTTTTAGAGAAATATGAAATAAGTAAATGCACACAAAAATTGAAGAAAAATTTAGGCTCAAATATCCTTCCAACAAGGGTATTATCTCGATGAACAATCTCAAGTCTCAAAAACTTAAAGTGCTAAGTAAATAAACAAATGAAGGAGAGAAAGAACCTGATATTTATGGTGGCTTGGGGGTCTCATGGTAGAGCTTTAGCAGATACCCATTGACTTTGAGTATAACTCCAGTTTGTTCATGAAGAAGTTCTACCATTCCAAAGTTGTGCACTTTAGTCACCACATACGATCCCTTCTAACGAATATTGAACTTGCCATGCTTAAACTTGAAATGGGCTTTGTATAAGAGGACTTTGCTCCTTCCTTAAAATTCTTCCTATGAAGAATCCTGTCATGCATTAGCTTTGCCTTTTCCTTATAAAGGCGAGAGTGTTCATATGCTTCAAGTCGTAACTCTTCTAATTCCTGTAGTTGGAGTTTCCTTTCCATACCTGACAGCTCAAAATCCATGTTATATTGTTTAACCACCCAATAAGCCTTATGCTCTAATTCCACAGGTAAGTGACATGATTTGCCATAAATCAGCCGGTATGGGTACATTCCTATTGGGGATCTGTAAGCAGTACGATAAGCCCACAATGCTTCTTATAAGCGAAGACTCCAATCCTTTTTAGATGGCTTGACGATTTTCTCTAAAATGTGCTTCACCTCTCTGTTTGAAACTT
>JANKYE010707442.1:0-10595 GCA_032467995.1 Erythroxylum dillonii | reverse complement strand
AGTTCTCACACAACAATAAACATAGGGCAATTCTCAAGCATTTAAAGCACAATAAAAACTCATTTAAAAGGGTAGTTGGAAAAAAAGTCATTTATGACTTATTAAGACAAGTATAAAAATGTAACCCACCTTGATATCCTTGCTTAAAAGCTTGCTCAAAGGTGTCCCTCTCCTTGCTCTTCTTGCCTCCCTTGATTCTCTTCAACAACCATAACACAAAAACCTCAAAATCAATAAAATTCCCAAAATTGGAAAACCTAAACAACCTAATGCACAAAATTGTTCTTAGAATATCTAAACCCATCCATTCCCTAAGCTTTTTGAACCAAAACTACTTCAAAATCCAAAACATTTAACACTCTCTTACCTTGAATGTTTACCCAACCAAGGGGTTTCTTGGATCAAATGAGAGCTTGAACCTTCCTCTTGCTTTTTCTCTTCTTGCTCACTCTCAAAAACCCTCTTGATCACAAAGAAAGTGAAAGCCCTAACTTAGCTCTTCTTTTCTCCTTCTTTCTCCACTTCACGACACTCTTTCTCCCTCTCTCTCTCTATTTTCGTTCCTTGCTTCTTTCAATTGAAAGCCAACTCATGATTCTTGCTTTTCTACCCTCATTAATTGCACAAAGTCCAAAATGCCCTTACTTATTAGCTTAGGAACTTCCCCACTTAAGTAAACTTCCTATACTACCCCTCATGCAACTTAAACCTTCATCTTAATTTTTATTAACTCATACCACTTAATCTAACTCATGCCTCCTAATCTCCTTAATACTAACATGCTAATTAATCCCAAAACACATAAATCTTACAAGACTCAAAAAAATTTATTCTAATCATGATTAATCAAATAAAAAAAATTCAGGGGCCAACAATATCTATATATATTATACATAATAGAAGATAGTACGACCACATCATATGTAATTCCCCATAAAAGTTAAGAACATTATCAACTCAGCAAAGGTTGGTGGCTAGACTCTGATATACATTGTCAAATAAAAAATTGGCTGACACAAAATTGTGACAATCATTTTGCTCATATTCCATTTCTTTATTCTAAAGCTATCTAAGAAGATCAAGAATTGAATGCATCATTACCGTCTAGTTATATGTATAAATCATTTGAGCTGTGGGGAAATTCATTTGGATTCATTATAAGTCTCATGAGGGATTATGGAATTGATTTAGCTGGGACGTTTGGACCAGGACCTAAGTATGCACAAGCATTGAGAAATTGAAGTTAAACCTAAAAGCGTTTGGAGCCATTCAATTCCAGTCTGGCTTCATATTTCAGCATAAAAAAGAAAATGGAGGCGGCCCACCAACCATACTTTATAAGTTGGTGGATCACCCTCATACTAAAGCATGGGATGCATATGGAATGCCTAGATGCTCCCTCCACTATTTCCCTTGGATATATTTTCCCTCTCAACTAATTTAGTTAGAAAGTATAATGGAGACTAATGAGCTATACCATATCCTAAACATAGTTAATGCTAGATGCATATTTTTCGAGTTTTCTAATTGAAATGGTATAATATATTTAACTAGCTTTTGCTAGGTCATCTTCTTTGACAAAATAGGGCAACCTTGTGAAATTAGAAAGCTTAGAAAGCATTTTCTTGTATGGTCCAAATGGGTTGTCGGTCAGGTATGGCTGCATTGATTCTCTCTATAATTATTTAAGACTCAAGTAGGAAGTCTATCAATTATGTGTGTGGCTATAACAATTGATTCTCCCTATAATTTCATAGGTAATGAAGTTTAAAACATCAAAGCTATAACTATCTGTAACAAATGCTTATGTTTTCTCCCTATAGTAGCATTTTGTTGTACAGTATATGCATAAGAATTTTTATGTAATTCTTAGCTCACTAAATAACCTTTAACAACCATTGCTTAAAAATTTAGCTCTATAATCTAACCTTATAGTTTTAGCAAACTTCTCAAAATGATTTAATGTCATTCTAACAAAACTAATATGCATGAACTACTTGGCTTTTATAATGCAACAAATTCATATTGGTCAGCTAAAATCATCCAATGAAGTAATGAAATACTGCTCACTACATAAAGATCTTTGCTATATGGTCTCTATATATCTATATGCACCAATTGAAAAATATATATCTTTTGTATTTAACAAAAAGGAAATAAGATGAAATATACCATAAAAATTATCTAAACCATCTAATTTATTATAAATACAACCAATATGTTGAAGTACAATAGTAATACAATATATAGACACTGAATTAACAAAATCATAATCAGTCTAAAAATCACAAAAACTATTCATAAACCCACTATGAACTTTCGCCGAACACTTCAAAGTTGTGACCATATTATCCCAAATCACCTAAACATATAATCTCTTCTTCCTTAACATACTGTCATATAATGCAAAGCCAAATGCATTATGTTACAGATAATAAAAAAAGAATAAACACTCTAAAACCCAGATTAAATCATCCACTTCAACTGAGTAAAAAACCAACACATTTAACCCGACATTCGTCACAACCAAAATAGTTGAATGACTTACCTCCACCAACACGCAAATGCACTTCGACTAATGAAGCAACGAAAAAGTGTCTCGATAAATTTGATGCATTTTGACATAACGTGGCTCAAGAGAGAGGCAAGGCGAAATAGTCGCATATATGGGACTGATGAAAAACTTTTGTTTTTCATTTACACAGAAGATGAGACGATGTAGTTTTGGGGGTGGGGGCACAATGTCGTCTCATCTGGTGGAAGGGACAAGGGGTAAGTTTTAAGAATACCAAAACGACGTCATGTTAGGGCAATGACATGACGTCATTCTGGTAGGGGTGGTTTAACTTTTAAGCAAACGAAAATGACATCGTTTTGGGTGGGGGACACATCGTCGTTCTGGTGGGGGCAAGGGGAATGGGGGAATTAATTGATTACGAAATTATTCCATAACACTTAGCGATTATTGGCATGAAATTGCTTGAGATACTCACTTTGAATCATATGTGATTTTAGGTATAATTTGGAACCAAAAAAGTTAAAGTGAGTCGAAGCTCTATATTTTGGTCATTTTCTGAAGATTAATTTTTACTTGTCTTCACGAAGTAAGGAGAAGAAAATTAAAGGACAAGAAAGATGGAAACACAAAGAAGAACATGGGTTGTTAATAGACAATCATGCTCGCTATTGTAGTAGGCAGATAAAGTACCTAAACGTAGGTGCAGAAGCAAGAAACAACAGCAGAAGCAAGGAGCAGCTATAAAGCAAAACAATGCAGCATTGTCTAGGAGGACAGTAGTGAAATGCAGTCTACATTTAACATAGACAAATGCGTTAAATGAAGACAAAAGCTACGTCCAAAAGGCACCAACAATGGTTAAAAGGAGATATGTATAGTAAGTTGGGCCAAAAAAGTTAAATCGTCACATCACTAAATAGTACCGAGAGTTTTGCAAAGCAGAAACAAAAGAAAGTAGCATGAAAGAGAGAGTAGCGCAGATAAGGGGGTTTTGGCAGAGGTTATCATAGGCACTGAAGCATTTTTTCAGGAGAGACACATGGAGGGCTAGACGTCCCAACACCGATTTTGAGGTGACATAGACACCGACAACCCGATTTAAGTGTATTTCTTTGTTTATGTTGTTTCTTTCTCTCATTAGGAATTGATTATGTTATCTTGTATTGATTGATTTGGTTTTGTGTATAAATGATCATATTATCATTATAGTTTAGTTATTTGCGTATGAACACATTGAGTATTGTGAAAAGATGATTTTAATGGTGTCATTGCCAGGATGTGCAGTGTTTTAGTTTTAATTTATGATTTAATTGATGTTTTGTATAAATTTGCTCGAAATTGATTTCTTTTCAATTATTTCGTGATCTTTTCAATTTTTTGTTTCGTGTTTACGGTTAATTTTTTTCAATATGGACGAAAGTAATTTTTTTTATAACTCATATTCTCAAACATATAACAGTGTTTGGATTGATCAACCTAACTTTTGTTATGGATAGGAAAATCATTAGAATTACTTCCATGCTAGTTTGCAAGACGCACAACAATTCTCATGCAGATCAGAAGCTTCCTATCATGACTTCAGTTTATCTTTAGAAGCATTTATTAGTATTGTGAATGCTAATACTTTGCAATTACAGTAGAATGCTCTAAAATTCTAGTAGAATGGAGGGCAATTTTCGCAAAATATATGGTTTAACGCCTAAGATTCGAAGAGCCAACGCGACTTAGGTACATCTCTAGAAGAATTTTTTCATATTATGGTTTCTAACAATCTTCAAATTCAATAGGATATGCAGTAGTTCCAATAGAATATGCAACAACTATTTCAGCAAGGTGTATAACAAAATTGTCAGGATGCTCTCCAATTTCAGCAAGACGCATTGTCTCGATGGGGAGATATCAATCATTTGGAACTACAAAGTGAAGAGGAGTAGCCATTTTAACCCCAGTTGTACCTAATGGATGTTTGTGTGGGAGCTTTGCAAAGTGATGAGGAGCTTGAGAATTTTGAGGTCAATCCTTAATGAATTGCTTGTGTCGAAGAAGTTGAAGAGGAGCTCGAGGTAGAAAAAGTTATATCATTTAGCATAAAGGTGAGTATTAAGTTCATGACTATTTTTTAGACTAACTTTTTACCTCTACATAGAAAATTAAAGGAATTAAATGAGAAAGAAAAAGGTTAAGAGACATTTACGATCTTTCTAGAGTGCATGAACTCAGTCAAGATTGAAAGTCAGAGGATAAGGAAGATGTTGAATATGAGGGATCATCAATTGAGGCCCTATCTTGAAGAACCTCACGTGGAGGAGCCATATGTGACACCTGAAGATCACAATTTTGTCATGTGAGGAGGAAACATGGAGTCGAGCCAGCGATCTTACACAAAGACACTTCTTGGGAGGCAACCCAAGGGAAGTAAATTTTTTTTCTTTACATTTTTTCACTTCTTTTTATATGTATGTGTGTTCTTTGTTGGTTTGTTTCTTGGTTGTTTTAAGTTTTCAATCAAAATGAGAGAAATAATAAAACAAACAAAATAAACAATTTCTCATTTTCTATTGCTCCTAAGACTATATAGTCATGATTAAAGTGTGAATTGGATAGAGAATTTTATAGCAACTTTAGCATGTATTTTTACTGTTGTGATTGGTCGATATGCATTATCTTTAGAAGAGTAGTGACTAGTGGTAGATAAAACTGGTGAGATAATGAGTCTTATTTGACTGACACACCCATATCAATCTCATTGCCTTTTGATAATATGTGACCTTCATGACATGTACGTCCTAACTTTGCTTTGAGTTTATATTTGAGACCACATTTTTGTCACATGCATTAACATAGAAATGATTAGGAATTCTTTGTTTTATAAGCTACATTACCTAGATAGCCTACCCCATTAGCTTGATTTTTCCTTTATTAAGCCCCGTTTGGGCCTTATTAGCCTTTCCTTTTGTTTTAACCACATTATATGCTTTATACTTAACCAAATGTCGTACCCAAGCTATAAAGCTACTAAAACATTTGTGGTTATTGAGTTTGTGGATGTACAAAATCTAAGTGTGGGAGTGTTGAGTTTGTGGATGTACAAAATCTAAGTGTGGGAGTGAACATATATGTGGATTGGCTATAATGATTGGGATGTTATTTTATATATTATCATTGAAATTCTCATGTTAATGTAGTTTTTTTAATGTTAAAAAAAGAGGGGGAAAGAAAGAAAGAAAAGAGAAAAGCAAAAGAAAGAAGAAATAGAAAAAGAAAAAAAGAAAAAAGAAAAAAATTTGAATAAATTTATCAAGGAGGAAGTGCATATGAGTTTGCAAAGTTATTCATAATTAATGCATCTTCCTAGAGTTGTATGAATGTGTTATTTTAGTATGTTGAATATGAGGTAGATGTTGGCTTAGAAGGTTCACACTTGTGGTTTCAATGTATTGTTGGCATAAATTGTACGAGTGTTGCCTTCGGATTGGTATATTCTTTATGTGGTTTGTGTGTGAGAGCTGAATTGGGTTGTGAAATATAAATGTTACATTCGTCATAGTTGACGGTACCCAGTTTTTTAGGAGTGTTAACTTATGCACTTGATGTCACATTAAGTGTTGCTTTGTTTTACTAGCTTTAAAGACTTTCATGATACTTTACCCAAATACATCTCACCTCACCTTTGCCCACATTACAATCCTAAAAAGTCTCTTGATTCAAGATTTTGCATGTGAACATTAGTGGTGGATAAATGAAATGATATGTAAAGTTGTGAATTGACATGATTATGAATGGTGTTGAGTGTACCTATGCATATATTTTATTTAAACACATTTTTGAGTCTGCCATTAGATTGCCCAGTTTTTGAAGATAATGAACGTTAATTTTCACATCAAGTGAATAGTGAGAGGGAGTAATATGGGAAATAAACAGAGAATAGAGCTTGCGATAGAAAAAGAGAGTGGATAGGTGATGGCTTCAACTTGGAGATGATTGGCTTGGAGCTTGGTGCCTTCCTTGCTTTCCAGGGGATGTAGCACGTCTATAACTACCTTTTTAGATTTAATTTCAATTATTGCATTATTCATTTACCACCTTTTACTTGGTGTTTGCTATACCTTTAGTTTTCTGACCAAATGTTTGTTTTTCCTTTATCATATCTGAATGGTTTCTGTTTATTTGTCTTGACCGAATGCTTTAATTTCCAGCTCATTAGTTTAATGGTTAGTTTAATTCTTTCTTTAGTTTAATTTCTTTTTGTTTTTATTGTTTGAACTTAGGATTTTGATTAATGAATGGCTCTGGTTTAATTTTCCAACATTGATTTAATTTAATTAAGTATGGTTTATGTTTGTTTAGTCTTTGTTTTGATTAATTTGTTTATGTGTGGCTACTTATTTAAGGGCTTGAAGGTATAGGAAGGATTAAGGATGAAAATTATGAGAATTTAATTTGGTTTTTCTTAGTTTGGTGTTTTTAGACTTAGGTTGGTTTGGGACTTTAGGTTAAATGCCATGGATTAGGTGTTATCCATGGGATTGATCACCTTTTAGGTAATTCCTTAATCCTAAAACTAGGAATGAGCATGTGATACGTAATAGTCTATATCGATTCCCAAAAGTAGAAATAGGTTTGTTGGATTTGTTAAGGTGCTTAATCAACTAATCTAGGTCCCATACCTAAGTTAGTCATTCCTTAGTACTTAAAACTTCCTCTCTATTAAATCTAGAGAGCTTGTTATAGGTTCTAGATGGAGATAGGGGTAATTTTTAGAGCTTGTTAGATTTACCTAAGTTAAAGGAGCTGAGGGTTTGAGAACTTGTCTGAACCTATAAGCTAACACCATAGCTAGGATACTATTTATCTAGATTTGAGGATTAAAAGTCATTCCTAAATCCTGATGATATCATCGGCCCATTTCTTTAATGTTAGTCGTCTTTTCATGTTTTGTTTAGTGTTTGTTAAATCTTAGTTTCTTCCTCTTTCATCATTCTAGGTTTTTTTTTAGTTTTCCTTTGCTTTGCAACATTGGAGATAGCAGTTCACCCTAGCTACTTGAGGATTCGACCCTGACTCACCCTAGCTACGTAGTTAGGTTAGTTACGTATTTTATTATTTGGTAGCATACAACGAGCTTCACTAAATTTTTGGCGCCAATACGGGGGAGTTGGTGTATGTTAATTATTATTTCCTATGTTGTTTTTTATTTTTGTTTTTGTTGATCTTTTTCATTCTTTCATCGGTTTGCATTTCCCACTCTTCCTCAAAACACATTCGTTTGCGTAAAATTTTTGAGGAAAACAGAGGTTCATTTCTTACTCCACTTAATCCTTTCTCTTATTCTCATATTATAGGTCGAAATAGATTTTTTTAGAGAGAGCAAATAATCCATACACATCTTCCTGAGAGAGGTCCTTCCTTATCCTTCGAAGAAGAATTTGACAGGAGTTCCAAAGAAGTAGAAGAGAATATGGAACACCATCAGCACACCTTAAAGGAGCTTATAGCTTCTTCTTTCAATCCTAATCTGCTTCGTATCAATTATCTGGATGGTGAGCTGAAGTGAAATTAAACCTAGAATGATATGTGCATTGCCTACTTTTACAGGTTTTCGTGACATCAACTCATTGGGACCAGGCTATATCTTAGATCCCAACCTATAACACATTACTACTATAGAGTATATGTCTGAACATCTAGAGGACATTCAAGAATATACCCTATGAGAATGGCATGTTAGGGCAAACACATTAAATTATCATGAAATCATAAAGAACATAAGTATTTTAAGTTTCAACTCATACCATTTCACTAATAAAACATAATTTACATAGTCATTTCATTACATACCAACCATATTTTTTTACATTATAAAACTATTTGTTAGTTCACAGTTTTATACAGCAAGTTCTATATGATATGAGATACTAAAAAAAAAGCATTCAATCTAAACTCCTTTGATGTCAGATGACCAAACCTTTGAGCCATTTCTTGTTCCTAAAATGGACAATACTAGACTTCAACTAGATTGCTTTAGAAGCTAAATCTCCTCTCAATACCTACAAAATGAACGTTGTAATTTTAATGAGTTTTGCAAACTTAGTGGGTAAACCATAATCGATGTGCTCACTAAAATAGAACATAAACATCTTATGTATAAAAAACAGTTCAATTAGTATAACACCTCATCCAAATTCAAGTCTTCATATCATCAACATTTACATAAGCATTACACATCATTATATCAACATAATTCAACATTTATTTTCAATCAATCCCATGAACATATGTAAAGATATAGAGACTTACTTCCATTTTTTGTTATGATTGAGCGCCTATTTAGCTATCCCGTATCTGTTGTGAATACCGGGCTTATTTTAGATACTATTCCTACCCATTGTGGATACCGAGCTCATTAATGGTTGAGCTTATCACTCTTCGTGCACATTCTGAGCTTTAAGCTCTGTTCACGTTGGCCACTCTGGTCATAACTCCTTTATTTGATTATGCATATTCATATGATGGAGTACAACATTCCATATAATATGCTATCAGTCACTTTTTTTCAATGTAGACAGTCAGTTATCACAATCATTGGATCGAAGTTTGGAATTCAACATTTAGTTCAGTACACATTTCCCCATTCATATACAATCAGTAAGCAGCTTCCAATGCATTCCCAAATATCAAACTCCTCGGACCAATAATGTCTGGAATATAACAATCATATAAGTAGCAATTTAGTAACTAAAATTTAAAAAAACAATTCAGTTGTAGTGAGGATCATCTAGGTCAAATCACAGTAAGCTCCAGACAGCTATTACCTCGACGACCCTGCAATGTTTCGATGATGTTAGTCAATTTGTCCTTCTATATCATGCAATACACATGTATATGGAAACATTACTAACTAGTTTAACCAAATAAGTACTTAATCATACACATGTATATGTGTTATGTTTAATGCATGCTTAATTGACTGTCCCAGGCAAGTAACTTTATTCACAAATCTTGCTTATTCATTCATCATAGCTTGTATATAACTTGTTTGCAATTAGGTTATGCTTTAGGTAAGTTTGATTATCCTAAATTCATCAATCATACCCTCATCAATTCTTTCCAAGCATTAAACATTCACATAATTTCTCAATTCTCATTCAATCATACCTAATCCATTTCTTATATCCTTTGAATCATATTTGCATTCATATGAACATCTTTATACCATTAACAACTCATACTTCTCAAATTCATATACATTGATATCAATCATTCCATTCCTTAATTTATAACATCAATTAACAACTTCAACTTATAAAACACTTAATCACTTAATCAAGCAACTTTCTAGGTTCATTTCAAGTCCCATTCAAGTCCAATTAAACCATTATAAAGTGTCTTAACTTTATATAGTCCAACAATTGTCCAAAACCTACCTTTTCTCCTTCCGAAGTGCTTCCCACGACCATGGGAAGGAACCTTATAAATCCCATGATCATGGGATGAGTGAACTAAAGGTTCACTCACCTCTTCATTTTGCTTCCAATTTTGACTCCTTCATACACTATGCAACACACCTTCACCAAAGTCCGTCAATTTCTCTTCAATTCTACCTTATTCATGCCTCAATATTTTATCAAATTCCCTTATCAAATTCATGTTCAAATATAATTCAAAATCATTCATTAGATAACTAACAAATATTATCTTTCACACATCAAAATTAAAATAAAAACTATCATTCACTATCAATCATGTATCCTAATTATGTTGCCATTTCAAGATTACTATATTAGTACCTTTGTTTAACATAAATTCAACTTCATTATACCTCAAATCCTAATCTAATTCATTCATAAAACAATCCATAACCTACTGTTCATACATCAAAAACACAACAGAAAAATATCCAAGTTCATCCAAAAATTTCCAACACAATTCATCATCAATATCATATACAATTCATCCCAATTTCATCATCATAAATTCTTTATTATAAGTGTGGGGGAATTTGATTGAGCCCAAGTTTATATTATTAATTGGCCTCACTTTCTTAACTGTTTGTGCACTTGTTGACTCTTAATTGATG
>JANKYE010707428.1:0-10595 GCA_032467995.1 Erythroxylum dillonii | reverse complement strand
TCGACCCTATTTACCACTTTACTCGCTTAAGTGTTCTAGAGTAGGAATTTATTTTTGCTGGTTTGACACGCCATCAATTGGATTTGGGTTGTGTATGATATTGGAATATGAACTGTGATTGTATAGGAATATACTTGGTTTGAGTTTAGATTAATTTATGAATATGTATTTTGATTTGAGATGTATATGAATGAGATTGATTCTGATGATGAATTTCTGGATTGAGATTTATGAAGTGTATTAGGTATAGGATTGTGTTGTGTATGCTGGATTTTTGGACAGGAGGTCCGATGATGGTAGTTAAAGTTGGATGTGATTTTAGAAGTGTGTTTTAAAACATTGCAGATTTTTTGGGTTTTGCAAAATGCAGCCGTTATGCTGCCCGATTTTCGATAAAATTTCGTATAAAGAATAGAATAATAAGAGTTTGATTACCTTGCCGAGTTATGAGATGTGATAAAATTTGTAGGAATAAGTTTTGATTGAGGATAATTTTCCAAAAGGGAAAATATATGGGATCTAAGTTGTTTTGATTAAAAGATGAAGGAAATGAATAATATGAAAGAAATGATAAAAAAAATTTATATCGGATTTTCGGATTGGTTTAGTCTTAGGGTTTTCAACGCGACGCACGCTTTTCTAAAGTTTTCAATTCGTGGATGACGAAAATTTTGTTTCGCTTCGATTTGCATTCGATTCGCTTTCCGTTCTTTCGTTTTCGCTTATGTTTCCGACTTCCTTCCATTTGGTTACTTTGATTTCGCGCCGATTCGTTTTCCTTCGTTATCATTCTTTGCTTGTGATTTGTTTCGCCTTTCGCCATTTCGTTCTGTTTTTTTGTTTTTCGGTTAGGGTTCGGTCCCGAGATCGGGTCCCAACAAAAGTGAAGGAGCCTCTTGAAAAAAATAAAAACACAAACAATATACTATGGAAATTTAAAAGTTGAAAAGAGAAAGAGGAATGACATAGTATAACTGGTTCGGCTTATAACTCAAGCCTATATCCATTTCCCAAATATCTAATCTAAGTGTTTCACTAAAATCCTAAGTAGTAATTTGATGAGTTACTTCAAACTCACGAGTAGATATTTTTCAAGGTTCTCCAACCTTCCAACCTAGTAGTATTTAGTAAGCCTCTACAAGCTCTCAACAGATGAAAATGTAATTTGCTCGATATGAGCTTCAATGATCTCTCTCAAAAAGAACTTTCTCTTTCTAAATCACAAAAGATTTGACAATGATATCACTTTCAAAAAAATTGATGCTATAGGTATATTTCAAGAGTCTGATCTGTTTTCGCAAAAGTAGTAGCTCTTCCTTAAGTAGACATTTCTCTCAACTAGTCGTTGCTTCACTTGCATCATTAGTCAGTTAGATGGATTTAAATCTGAATAACATCAATGTCATCTTTTCCAAAAATCTTCCAGTAATCATGGGGCTAATATACGACCTTTATAATTAGTAGGATCATTTTGGATAAATCATTTCTAATAAGGTAAGTTAATAAGAAAAGTTAGTGCTAGAAGGGAAACGTATTTCTTATAATTTTATTTCCTTTTGATAATTAACCTGTTAACAATAAAAGGAAATAACTATAATGATAACAAGATTCTTCTGGATATTGTGAAATAAATAAGGTAAGTTCATTAGGAAGGTTCATGTTCATACAAGAAAGGAAGTATTTATCCTATGATTTTATTTCCTTTTGAGAATTAGATCGTTAATTATACAAGGAAATAAATCCAATTTGAATTTTGAAATATTATGAGGTTATCATCAAAATCATTAATAATAAACTTTGAGCTAACAATCTCCACCTTTTTTATGATGACAAACAATAACATATATATTTTCAAAATTCAATTAATAATGAAGGATTCAAACCCCTTTAAACTTTATAAGTTTTTACTGATTAGAAGGAGCCTTTCTTTTCTTAGTAAGGAGCTTATCGTTAACAAATCAGTAAGAGTGTACCTTATTTGAGTACAGTTGGTAGCCTGACGTATGCCCAGGTGTGCACTAAACCAGACATTGCAATTGTTATTGGACTACTGGGTAGATATTTAGCCAACTCGGGAATTGACCACTGGTATGCAATTAAGCGAATGTTTAGATATTTAAAGGGAACGAATGATTATATGTTGACATATAGAAAAGTTGAAAATTTTAACCTCATAGGGTATACAGATTCAAATTTTACTATGTGTTCGGATAACAAAAAGTCTAATTTAGGTTACATCTTTATGTTAGCGGACGATGCAATACCACGGAAGAGTGTCAAGAAGACATTAGTGACTCCCTCAACCATGCATACAGAGTTTGTAACATGTTATAGAGCTGCTACGCAAGCAGTTTGACCCAGAAAACTTGATTTCTAAGTTATTTGTTGTTGATTCAATAGCTAGACCCATTATTTTGATAATCTTTCTGTTGTGCTATTTAGTAACAGCAATAGGAATATCACTAGGTCTAAGAATTTAAAGTTTAAGTATTTGACCATTAAGGAGTTGATACAAAATTGTGACATTTAGGTGGAGCATTTGAGGACTAAGGACGTGCTTGCTAATACTTTAATTAAAGTACTTCGCCCACATGTTTTTTAGTGACACGTATATAGTATGAGTATATTAAGGTTTTTAGACACTATTAGATAAGGATCATTATGTTAGCTACTTGTACATTTGCATGTTTTTCATGTATTATGATAATATGTTTCTATGAATAAAGATGATCATCATTTTATTCTCAACTATGCATATTGTTATATTATATATATATATATATATTCATAATACAGGTGAAACTCTTAAGATTTGTGTTGATCTTGAGCATATTAAAAGGTCATTGGGCATATATATACAGATTGCCCTTGAACCAATGTCATTAGAACATATAGAAATATATATATCCATGGATTTTGACATGACATAAGGGGATATAAGTGTTTAATCCTATAAATGGTTCTCTAATATAGTTTAGCGTTCAATGAGAGAAAATAGATTTCTTTAATGTTGTTTAGCATCAAGTTTAGAGAAATTGAAACCTATAAATGGAAAGATGATACATTTCAAATCATATAGTTATCATCCTAATTTGCAAACTAAATTTTCTCATTCATATTAGGGGATCAAATCCCCTGTTCCACTTTCTTAGTGTCACCCTATGCCCTCTCCATCTCATCCATCCACTAATATTTAATGAATGGATGAGATGGAGAGAGCACATGGGAAAGTGGAACAACCACCCCATGCCCTCATATTAGTAGGATATTATATATATGTGATTGTATTAGATCTGTGTCAAACATGACACACGCATTTGATATTTTTCGGTATCCAAAGCCTGACGAGACTGAATAATAAACTTTCGTTATCTTTGGATCAAATATTTTTAAAACCTGGTTGACCTATACAATGATATTTTTTAACAATTTTGTATTAATTTTATAAATGATACAGCTTCTATAATTAATTATTGTCCAAGGGGAGAATGTTAGAAAATAAGAACGTTAGAAATTTTCAAAATATTTGACAAAAATTAATTACGTTTTTCAATTTTATTCAATAAATGGTTAAGCAAATTGAATTTGAGCAAACTAAAAGATAATAAAGAAGCCCAATGAATTATTTGAATTAATGGGCTAAAGTTTAACAAAAAATGGACCATAATTAGTATGGGCTAGATTCGTATTAGGCTTATAATGGGAAAACCTAATATGGAAGCTATTTAACCAATTCATGAACATTCAACTTTTCTAACTTGTCAAGAGGTTTACGTGTTAAGAGTGATCAACTTTTGTAAAGGTTGCCATGAAAACAAATTTGTTTCAACTTTGAAAAGCTAGTTGGAAGTTATGGAATAGAAATCAGGTATTTTTCATGTTTCATCGTTCATTCTCTTTCACTTTTGATCCTGGATGTGTAATTGAGGCTTGTGTTATGCGCTACACGATTTAAGGGACCTGTTCAACTATGACAATGGGATACTCTCTATGTGTGTGGGTCTTTACTTCTTTACTCCTTCCTTTCTAGCAAGCACACCCATGTTAAACTATTTCAATATACTATCTTTTCCTTTGTTGTCCTTTAAACGCTCTTAGTTGGCGATTTTCTCAGGTCAAACTTCTGGAAATTTCTAGTCTTAGTTTTTTAGGTTTTTATTTAGAATTCTTATAGACGATAGTAGTGAATGTTGAATATATTTGTCAAATTTGTGCTTCACTGTCCTTTAATTTCTAGGTATGTTGATTTCGTCACTATTTTCCTACAAAATAATGTAGGAGGTAACTATTACACTTAACATAAGCCTTAATACGTGTCCTAAATCGACCGTGAAATGGAAATAAATGAAGAAATGCAAAAAATACCTGATTTCAATTCCATAACTTCAAATGAGTTTTATGAGGCCGAATCGAACACAAATCCACTGCCACCTTAATGAGAAATGCTCACTTTAACATCTTTCTACAGTTTTCTCAAAATGTGAACCTCTAAATGGGTCAGAGTAACTTTGCGTTCATGAATGGCATAAGGCACTATAAGAGACCTTAACATCTTTATATAGCATTCATATCGAGCTTTCTCATCACAACCTTGATATGGGTCCGGTCCATACTGATTGGGGTCCATTTTCCTTTTGGACTTCAGCCCATTAATCTAAATCCTTTCTTGGGTCACTTTATTATCTTTATCTGGATTAAATTTATGTAACTCAACTGATAAGTTATTGAAAAACTAATAAAATGTAATTTGTTGTTGTCCAACTTTATGTAAAATATCTAACATTCTCTCCCTTGGACAATAATCAATTACGATATTAAATCAAGTTTAAAACTAGTTCAAAAATTCAGTTAAGTCACGCTACTGTATGGTTAACCAAGTTTGAAAACAAAGACATTTCATCCAAATTTAACAAAGTTCATTATTTCGTCCTGCAAGGCTTTTGATACCGAAAGATATCATGTGTCATGTGTGACACAAGTCCAATATAATCACACTTAACTAATACCTTTCTAACATGAATGAAAAATGGTGTTTGGCAAATGAGGATGATACCTGTATGATCTAAACTGTATCAACTTTCATTTATAGGTTTCAATTTCTCCAAACCTTATGCTAAACTGTATTAGAAAAATCTTTTTTTTTCTCTCATCGAATGCTAAAATGTATTAGAGAACCTTTATGATCTCTAACAGAATTCTAAACTACATTAGATAACCTTTATAGGATTAAAAACTTATATTTCCCTATATTATGTCAATTTCATGGATATACTTGTTAGTTTGTATGTGTCTTAATGATATAGGCCTACGTCTATATATGCCCAATGACCTTTAAAATGATTAAGATTGTTACATATTTTAAGACTTTTACTTATATTATGACAACGTATAATAACACATATGACCAAGGGTAAACGATGATCATCTTTATTGATGAACCATCATATTGTCACAATACATCAAAATGTATAATTTTACAAAGAGCAAATATAAGGATCCCTAACTAATAGTGTCTAAGGACTTCATTACACCCATACTGTATACATGTTTTTCAAAAACATGTGGGCAAAGTCTTTAAGTTAAAAGATCAGTTAACATTTCTTCAGTCCTTAGATGCTCCACCTTAATGTCACCTTTTTTGTACTAACTTCTTTCTAGTTAAGTATTTGACCTCCAAATGCTTAGACCCTATAATATTCTTATTATTGTTCCTTAACAACACAATAACAAGATTATCACAATACAACTGAATGGGTCTAACTAATGAATCAACTATAGATAACTTAAAAATTAAGTTTTTGAGCTAAACTGTTTGAGAAGTAACCCCATAGCATGCTATAAACTCTACATTCAAGGTCAAGGAAGTCACCTGTGTCTCCTTGACACTTTTCCATGACATTGTACCATCTGCAAACTTAAAGCTTTATCCTAATATGGGCTTCCTATCTTCTAGACATATAGCTAAAATTTGAATCTGGATTTCTTATGAGGTTTAAATTGTTGGCTTTTCTATAAGTCAACATATAACCTTTAGTTCCCTTTATGTATCTCAACACTCATTTAACTGCATTTTAGTGGTCTATCCCTGGGTTAACTAGATAGCAACCCAGTAGTCTAACAATAAATGTAATGTCTGGCCTAGTACATACTAGGCACCCATTAGGTTACCAACCACACTAGAGTATAGAACATTCCTCATATCCTATCTCTCTACTTCATTATTTGTACATTGAGCTAAAAATAGTCTCTCACCATGAGAGATTGGTGCTATACCTGGTTTATAGTTAGCCATATTAAACCTTTGTAACATTCACTCAATGTATGCACTATGTGAGAGGCCTAATGAGTGTTGAGTTATGTCTCGTGAATCTACATATCTAGGACAAAAAATATTTCACTAATGTCTTTAACGTCAAATGCTTGGACAAAAATTTCTTAACCTCATGTAATATAGTCAAGTCATTTGATGTGAGCAATATATCATCCATATATAATAATAGGAAATAACTTTGCTCCCCCTGACTTATAGTACAAGCATCTTTCAACTTTGTTTTCCATTAAGCCAAAAGAGGTCATAACCTTATCAAATATAGTGTACCACTTTTAGAAGGTTTGATATAAACCATATATTGATTTGTTCAACGTAAAACCATGTCAGTTCTATCTGGATCCTGAAATTCTTCACGTTGTATCATATAGACGTCTTCATAAAGGTATTTATTAAGGAAAGCAGTTTTGAAAGTCATTTGATGTTACACTTTATCATTAAGGATACGAGAGAGAAGGTAACATTAAAGTCAAAACCTTCTCTCTGAATGAATCTTCTGGCAATTGAGTGAGCTTTAAACTACTAAACTTTATCCTAAAATCCTTTTTTTCTTTCAAACTCATCCACAACTAACAAGTTTATAATGTTGAGGGAAATCAACTAGTTCCCATGCCCTGTTATACTTCATGGATTGCACCTCATCCTTCATTGCATCCTACCACAAATTTGCATGGTAACTAGAAACAAATTTTGTAAAAGTTACTAGGTCCATCATATGTCCAATATCATACTCTTGTTCATCCAAATAGACTATGTAATATGATGGAATAGCAGGTCGTCTCACTCTAACAAATCTATGCAACTACATTAGTTCTTGTACCCTAGGAACCTCTGGTTTTTCAAGTACGGGTTTCTGTTCTTGTATAAGAATCGTGCTAAGACCTAAATTCACTGGACCTAATTCTATGAGTGGCAGATACGATATAATTGCAGCATCCCTCCTACTATAATCCAAAGGGTCAAAGGGCCTTCCATTATTATAGTCATCATATTCTAGAAAATTTGTTGTGTGTGATTTCACTATTCTGGCCCCCTTTTTCTCTATAGCAAAATCTGTAACCTTTAGAGTAGTTGGGATATCCAACAAAATAACAATAAATAGAACGAGCTTGCAATTTACTTTCAAAGGGTTATACTACCTCTACAGAGAAGAGCCATACACGAATGTGCGTAAGGTTAGGTTTCCACTCTTTTCAGATAATTAGGTAGGTTAGTCCTACTCTGCATTGATTTTATTACGTCCTTTAGGGTGTGGTTACACATTTTGATAACATCCCATTTTGCTTAGGACTATCTGGTATAATAAACTGAGTCACTATCCCAACTGATTCCACATAATTGGCAAATGGACTTTTTCATGTCTTGAAGCATTATATTTGCCACAATACTCTCCTCTACTGTCAGATCTGACTATCTTGACAAATTTTCACAATTGGTTCTCAACCTTTAGCCTTAAAGATCTTAAACTCATTAAGAACTTTAAACTTTTCCTTAAGCAAGAACACATAAACTGTAACTGTAATGATCATCAACAAATCATCAAAATCTAGAATTGGGAGAATGTTTCCAATGTTTTCCTTGTTAAGTCAAAATGACTTCACGTCTAATAATTTTGATGAATTTCAAATAATAATAATATTAGAAATAATATGTGTGTTAAGTGCGGAAGAAACTAAGACGGAAGCATAAACAAAAGTAAGACGAAAGAAAATGAGACCGAAGTTGAAGCAAACTAAGACAGAAGAAAATGAGACGGAAGCTGAAGCAAAAATAAGACGAAAGAAAATGAGACGGAAGTTGAAGCAAAAAAAGATAGAAGTTGAAGCAAAAATAAGACGGAAGAAATGAGACAAAATCTTAAGCAAAAATGAGACGGAAGCAAACTAAGATGAAAGCAAAAGTAAGACGGAAGCAATACGAAGATGAAGACCCGATACTACGTCGAATGATTAATTAGTTTGAGTTAGTTACAGAACTCTACTAAATAACTGTTTATTTAAAGATTAAGAAACAAGAAGAAAGAAGCGGTTATCAAGAAGCAGTTGAAGACGAAGGCTATAAATACAAGTCGGAGTCGAAGACTGAAAGAGTTAGAGAAATTTGAGTTAGTGATTTGAAAATATGATCTTAAACTTTAGCAAACACTGTATTAGTGCGAAACACTAAAGCTATCATTACTGTAACAAAGCTTGCATTATCTTTCTTGTAAGAAAGAGGAAAAGCTGAGAGCTTGAAGAGGCTAAGTGAGAAAAATAATACTTGGTGTAAGAGACCTGAAGAGGCTTTGTGAAAAAGAATACTTGTACATTTGAGAAGAATAGTGAAATCTTACAAAAGATTCTGAGGACTGGACGTAGCCCACGATTTGGGGTGAACCAGGATAAAATCGCTGTGTCAACCTCTCTACTCTCTAACTCTCGTCTTTTAATTTCTACTGTTTTATACAAGTATATAGAAGTTAATTACAATACATTTTGATTTTTACTTAATAAACATTGAAAAAGCAAGATTTCAAAGAAATATAAAAGGGGATTGTATTTAGGAAAAAGGATACATAATTCAACTCCCCTTCTTGTGCAACTTGTATATTGTCTATACTAACGCATGATTTACTTCAATTGGTATCAGAGCTCGGTGTCCAGAACCACCGTTAGAAAGTGAAGATAAAGATCCATGGAAGATTCACACGTTTATATAGCTTAAAGCGCCTCCGTCACTAGACCTCCGACATTCAATGGTGAAGATTACCATTACTGGAAAGATAGAATGTGACTCTTCATTGAATCTACACATATTGACCTTTGGGACATTATCGAGAATGGACTGTATACACCTGTGGATGATGAAGGCAGATGGTCAATTGATCAAAAAGCAAGATTCCAGCTAAATTCAAAGGCCAAGTTTTTCCTAAGTTGTGCAGTTCATACATACGACACTGCGAAGGAGATGTGGGATACTCTATCCATCACACATGAAGGCACCAATCAAGTGAAGGAATCCAAGATAAACAATTTTGTACACCAATATGAGCTGTTCAAAATGAAGGGAGATGAGTCTATCAATCAAATGTTTGGACGATTTCAAACTATCATCAATGGACTTAAAGCTCTTGGGAGAACCTATGATAATCAAGACCATGTTCGAAAGATTCTCAGAAACCTACTAAAATGATGGAGACCTAAAGTCACCGCGGTACAAGAAGCCAAGGACTTGAGCGTATTAAAGCTTGATGAATTTCTTGGATCTTTAAAGATACATGAAGTGGAACTCGATGGAGAAGATAAACCCAGACGGGATAAATATATAGCATTGAAGGTTGGACAAAAGAATAACAAGACTCAGAGAAAGAGAAGTTCATCGTCAAAAGAGTTAAAGATCAAAGAAGTTAAGAATGACCACTACAGTGAATCTAAACAAGATTCAAGCTAAGAAGATGATGAATTATCTTTTATCTTGAGAAAGATCAGACGCATATGGAAGAATAAAGCAAGAGGAAAGAAGTAGTCTTCTTTCAAGAAGAATAGAAAAGATGAAGGCAAGAACGAGAAAACATCTGTCATCTGCTATGAATGCAATAAACTTGGACACTACAAGTCTGAATGTCCATTGCTGAAAAGAAAACATAGAAAAATAGAGAAAATAAGAAGAGCATGATGGCAACATGGGAAGATTTGGATTCATCCGAATCTGATACTGATTCAGAAGCATCAGTTCAAGTAAACATTTTCTTGGTAGCCGAAAGAGAAAGTGATGAGGAGGTAACCTCTAATTTTAATGAATTAAAATATGCATATTCAGAATTATTAGAAGATTCTCATGCAATACTTAAGCAGTATAAGTTGTTAAAAAAAGTTTGCAGAAAACTTGAAGAACACGTAAGTGTTAAAGAGAGAAAATTTCTACCTAAAGAAACAAGTAGACGATATGAAGAAAAAGATAGCTATAGATAGATCTGAGGAGATTAATCAGCTGGAACAAAGGATCAATAACCTTTCAACAGATCTATCAACATTCACTGAGAGTACAAAAAAGATGAATGGCATGGTAGGAAGATACGGACACCCTAATGATAAGAGTGGTTTACGGTTTGTTAAAAAAATACTTAGTACAAAAAGAATTTCGTCCTGTATAGGAAGAAAATTCATTAGTCGCATTATTATCATACCATGAATCATTCTAAGACTATGTGGTATCAGAGCCACTTGTGTCGTGTATGAAGCTAAAACCCTAGCTAGATCAGAGTTCCTATTTGAATTTGTAGCTGATG
>JANKYE010707400.1:0-10597 GCA_032467995.1 Erythroxylum dillonii | reverse complement strand
TACAAAGAGAATAAATAATAGCAACCTTATTAATTTTCTGAAGATACTAATTTACAAAATTCTTATCAAAATATTTATGTCTGATATAATGTAGATTTGTGACTTATCATATTAAATACTTTTTAGAAAATTTTTAATCATTATTAAACTCAAAATATTATCTTAATGTACCGCAGTATTTTAATTTTGAGCAATTAAAATTGGAGAGCAAATTAACAACTATTAGATAGGTCAATTTGTAAAACAAAATATTTATTATTCATAATGTTAACAAATATTGCAACTTTTTCTAGTGTTGAAATAGATTTTAAACTCTTAAATAAAAAGTCATAAAATATGTTTAATAAGGTTCCTATCTCAAATTTACCCGTAGAAAGATAGATTTAATATTAGTTATATTAGTTTTGTATGCTGTTAAAAAGGCCTAACTCACCTCCAAAAGCTAGCTCAAGAGAGAGAGATTTACACATTATTATAAATTCTTGAATGCCCTCATAGTTGTTTGATGTGGGATTCCTGATACACCTCCCTCAGTCTAAAGCAGGACTGAACATTTGATGGATATATTAGGCGAAAGGACATAATCGAGTATTACCCCAATCCATCGAGACAAACTGGCTCTGATGCCATGTTAGAAAGGCCTAATTCACTCCCAAAAGCTAGTTCAAGAGGGGGAGGTTTGCATACTATTATAAATTGTTAAATGCTCTTATACTTGTCCAATGTGAGATTCCTGACATATGCATATAATATATTAATCTAATACTAGTTAGGGGAAATAGTAACTCAATGCTTTTTCTTATTTTTATGTGACATATCAACGACTTAAATGATGCTAGAATTTTTCTCATAAATAAAATTCTTGTTTCTTAAATTACACTTATTTCTGCGCAATTTAAATAATATAAAAGTCATGTACAATAATAATAAAGAAATATAAAACAAAAAAACTTGGATATATATATATATATATATATATATATAGTGTCTCCATCATCATCATTATTATCATCATTGACATAGCGTCTGGGAGGTCTAATAGTACGCAACCTTATTCCTATATAGTAGAGAGGTTGTTTCCGATAAACTCACATATAAATGTGACATAAAGATATTACAAAAATTATGGATGGATTAAAAAAAGGTAGAAATCTCATTAATATGTAAGGTGTTGGGAGGTCTAGTAGTGCAAGCCTAACCCCCAACTAGTAGCGAGACTATTTCTAAATGCACAACAAATAGAGACAAAACTTAAATAAATAAAATAAATGAATAATATTAGTAATATTAAACTAAATATTTACATAAATAACTAATACTAAGAGAATAACTGTGACAAAACACACTCGATAAGTGGAAGATGGTGGATGAGAAACTATCAAAGCTATTCTCATAACTGGTGACGAAGGCGAGGGGCATCTCAAATTTAAAGTTTTTTCAATGAACTTGAGCAGAAAAGTTGAGTCGCAAAACACAACGGCTAGCCCACGACTCACAACTAGAGAGATAGATATTAAACAATTAGACACAACTTCTTAGGAGGTAAATACTACGCAATAGATTCATGGTACTCGGATTTATATAACCTACAAGACTGCACATGCTCTCTTTAAGAGATATCCTTTAGCCATATCCTAGCACACTAGAGTTTCCTATTGCGGGCAAGTCCTAGGTGAGATCCAACCATGCCATGTCATTCTTGATCACTTCCTCATAGTTTAGACTTTCCTTTTCTTCTCTTGTAGTCTCTAAGAATGATTTTCTCGCATTGTTTCACTAGAGCGTCAGGGTGTCTCTTTCTCACATGTCCAAACCACCTAAGTCTTGTCTCTTGCAAATTGTCATTAATACCAGTCACCTTTAATTTGTCTCTCACCATATGATTCCAAACCTTATTTCTTCTAGTAATGTTATAGATCCACTAGAGCATCTTCATCTCTGTAACTAAAAGCTTATTACTATGTATTCATTTGATGGGCCAACACTCTGTCCCATGTAACATTGTTGGTCTAATTACCATTTTATAGAATTTACCTTTAAGCATGAGTAGTATCTTCTTTTTACATAAGTCGCTTGATGCACTTCGCCATTTGAACCACCCTGTTCTGTTGCGGTAAACTATATTGTCATCGATCTCTCCATTGCTTTGGATGATAGACCTTAGATACTTAAAACATAAGTGTCTCTATACTACCTAAATTTGCTTCTTAACCCAAACTCAATTAAAGCCTAAATTTGAATTCAACGAGTCTTGTCTCTTCATTTTATAACAAAAAAGTGGGTGGATATCACTTACAATTAGAAAATGAAATGAAAGTTTATGTCTTTTCTATCAGATATGTGATTTACTAAATTGTATATGTTAGGATAAGGTTTTTAATTATGATTTTATTACCTCCCTTTTTCATCCACATGATTTTAATATGAAAATTTGACCTTTCAGGTTTTCATTGACCTAGATTTTGAAGCTATCAAGCTTCAACTGGGTCAGTCATGCTTATTATATCTTCCTTTGGTGTTAAAGTGTGAGGATTTTCGATCATATTCTTTCGGTATCTATGAAGTTGATACCAATTGACATTGATATAACAAGGTACATTCTATGTACCCACACAATTTTGATCCTTTGGGATTCATTATTAAAACTTTTTTTTGACTCATTCCTTTTAATCACCAAAAAAATGAAACTAACGTGATAAGAATTAGAAGTGTTAATGTCATATTAGAACGGCGTGTATGAAATATATGTTTCTTTAGGTCTTATTTAAGTTAGGTATAATTTTATGTGATTCTATAACCTGTAAACATAATATAAAAAAATTCCATCATTGTTAGATCAATCCGTTTATGGGATATGTAATCAAGGGGCTTGGCAGACCTGTGTATTCTCATTATTCTTTAATACAAGTTTAAATTTTTTTTAAAATATCCATATAATTGGATGAACAATGATCCAAATGATAATAAATGGGAAATTCAAAATAATAGGGGGGATGGAAATGCAGAAATGTCTACAATACCTAGACTTAATTAGCTACCATTTGAAGGATTTTATAGATTCATTGATTGGGGTTTAACAGAAGAGCTTTATAAGTTTCCAAAAATTGAAGATACGGATCAAGAAATTGAATTTCAATTATTTGTGGAAACATAACAATTAGTAGAACTTTTGATAAAAGAAAGGGATGTTGTATATGAATCACATACCTATTCCTCTAAATTATATGAATCTAAGGGATTAATTTGGAAAACTAATAGGGATATGCAAGAACAAACAACTTTTACTAGAAACATTCTTCTAATGAATTCCCTGAGAACTTCTATAGTAAACGAAATATACTAATCAATCAAATTTTGCAAAGTCTCGGGATCTATTACAAGTCAGAATTAGACCATAATGGAATTTCGGTATATATAATGATGAATAAGAGTTCTCATTTAAATGAGGGGTATGAAATTCTCGTTGTACGATACTAAGAACTAATAAATAAATTGGTATATAACATATTATTTTGATGAAATTGTGTCTTATATTGATTGTGAACATATTCCTTTTGCTAGGAAAGTGGCCTATGATGATTGAGAACTTATTTCATGTAACTTTAATAGAAGACACACCTATATGAATGAGAAAATATTAAACACAATTTTGGTATGACCTTGCATGAAAATTGTACAATTTTAGCTTATGAGCCATGTCTTTTAGGTTTAAATTTTGAACCATACATAAACTTATGAAATTTATCTTTAGCTTAGGACCTAAAAGATGAAACATGTGCATTGAAATTTTAATGCTTATAATTGAATTTTAACTTTTTTATAAATGGTCATATTTAGATTTGTTTGAAAAGATAATTATATCATTTATATATGCTAATGAAAATTCTTCTACTCCTTCTAAGATATTATCCATAAATCTTCGATAAATTCCAGGGGCTTGTTTTAATTCAAATGGTAATCCGTTCCATTGATAGTGTTTTTGTGGTGGACAAATATTTGTATTTTCATATAGTTTTAATTGTCAATATCCTGATTTTACATCGAATGTAGTAAACCAATCATGTCCTTTTAATTTATTAAGGATATTCTTAAATTATAACCCAATATTCTTGAAAATTTATATCAATTTCTTGATACATTAAAAAATGTAAAAGAAATTCAATGATTTTTAGGATTATTAAATTATATATCAGATCAAGGATTCTTAGGAGATTTAACAAAAGCACGAAAAAAATTACAACTTAAGTGTAGTACAAAACATCAATGGTCTTGGACTGAAGAAGATACTAAAGCTATTAAATCATTAAAATCTCTCTGTAAAGATTTTTTTTGGCTTTTTTATACTAGGAAGAAAATTTCCTCCTTTTCATACTCTTAACCTGTAGGCATTCAACCAACTCATTGTATGAAAACTCAGTGTAACAATCATCCTTATCATATTACAAGAACTTGAGAAAGAAGCTACCTCATTATTATAGATAATAAAGCACATACTCTCCACCATTTTTTTCAGATTCCTCACTCTTCGAACTAGTAATTTTATCCTATGCGGTTTTAATTACTTTCTTGTTCTTTAATATTTTACCCTTTTCTTCTTTAAGAACTTTTGGAATATCTTTTTAATGAGCTTTATATCATTATCATCTTTCTCACTTTAGGAGGTCCTTTTATAATCAATTTTCTTATCATTGGAGACTTTCTTTAAGAACTTTTTGAATATCTTTTTAATGAGCTTTATATCATTATCATCTTTCTCACTTGAGGAGGTCCTTTTATAATCAATTTTCTTATCATTTGAGACTTTTAAACCATACCTTTTCTTTTTGGAGTGACTTCCTCTTCATGCAATTAATTCCTCTTCTCAATCTTTTGCTTCCATAGATATCAACTTTGCCTCCCACATGTTTAACAAAGTCCTAAGTAATTTTCATACTAATTTAAAATTACTATAAGTCTTACTAAGATCTTTGAGAGCATTTATAATGTAAATGAAATGAGCATATTTGTTGGAAATTGATTGATTGTTTCATATGAAACAAATTATATTAATGCAAAAACATGCTCACTTTGGTCTTTTTCATTCAAGTGGTGCTCATATGTGTGAAACAAATTATATTAATGCAAAAACATGCTCACTTTGGTCTTTTTCATTCAAGTGGTGCTCATATGTGTGATTTCAAGTGTGTGTAGTATGTCGTAGACGGTTTCACAAATTGACAGTTTATTGAATTAATTTATATAAAGAGCATAAAATAAAAAATGCATCATTTTATTATTTAATAAAATGAATCCCTTATCATAATCGCTTTTCTTATGTGTTTGATAAGTGATTGAGTTGAATGGCTCCACAAAATGGGTGAGTGGAGAGAGAGAGAGCTTAATTTTTGTAATTAAAATACTAATTGTTTTTTTGAAAAAATGAATTTCACAAAACCTAAAGGTGCGTCTAGTCTGGCGTGCTTGGCTTTTGGCCTGCTTGGTGCTAGAATGCGCACTTAGGCCTGCTGGTTGCTGGCATACGTGCCTGGCATGCGCACCTGTCAAGGGTTGTACGGACCTAGAACTTGGCTCAAACTGACAAACTGAAGTTGCGAGCAAGAATCTTGATTCTTCCGGAGTCCATCATCAACCACGTGAGCCACGAATGAATTTAATGCGGCCTTGAATCTTTTAAGCCCAGTCTGACTTGCGGGGTTAGGAGGCCACATCAAGTCTTGATTAGTGTCGCATTGATCTTGGTGTCTGTCAATATATTCGTCATGTGCAGCCTTGCTCACATTATCTGGTCGCACCAATTTTCTCATCATTCGACTTAGAAATTCACCTTTATAGCCAACGCCTTGAAGATCTCTTCTAATCTTACTAATTTGCATACCTTTTCTAACTTTTTGGTACCTTCATTTCACATTGTTATTCCCTTTTCCGTACTAACCAACGTCAATTTTGTTTCATCAAGCTCATTTATTGTAGATAATAATTTCTTCTTTAAATCTTGAATGATGTTCTTCATAGAGGAGTTTTCCTTCTTTAGCTTTTTATTCTTCTTGTATGTTTGCACCCATTTAGCATACATTAATTCATAGCCATCATAAATATTTTCCTTTTTATCATCTGAATTACTGTCATCACTGTTATAATTTGAAATTAAACTTTGAGCTAATTCGTCTGTGTTTTTCCCAGAATTTTATGATTTATCCACGTTTTCATCGATGATTACTTTCTTCTTGGTTGCTATTAAGTAAGCAACTGGACTTTTGCTATATAAAGCAACTAACACAACATTATTCACCACTTCTTTTTCACTGCCATATTCACTTTTGGATTCATTCTCACTCCAAGTGCTTGTATAAGATTTCCCTTTTCTCTTCTTCAAGGTGTTAGCACATTCCACTTACACATTATTTGAAGCCTTGACAATTATGACATTGAATTCTCTTTAATTTTTTTCACACTTTTGAGTTTTAGCTTATTGTTTGAAGTTGTTGTTCGATAAACTCCCACCGTTTTGCATAAACTTGGGTCTGTCTTTTTTCACTTTGATTAACCACTTACTGAAATTTCATGTTAGTAATACCAAATCCTCATTCTTGTCGGATTCATCTTCTACATCATTCATATCTTTTCCAGTTTCAACTTGTAGTACCAATCTTTTGCTCCTCTCTTGTTTGCCCCTTTATAGATTCAGTTCAATTTAGTAAGAATTCCAATTACCTTCTCCAATGATAAATCATTTATTTCATGATTTCTTCAATTGCTGCAATTTTCGGGATGAACCTCGGAAGTAGTAATCTCATCATGTTATTGACCAGTTTTAAGTTAAAGTATTTCTTCTGAGTTAATGTGCATGGTTTGCTATATCACGCAATCTCTCATGGAAGTCTCCAATGATTTCACTGTTATCCATCTTCAGCTCTTCAAATATCACAACCAATATATGAAGTTTTGAGCTATCATAGATTTTGATCCCTCATGTATAGTCTGTAAAGAATCCCACGCTTCTTTAGTCGATTCACAAGCTGGTATCATTGAGAAGCGGCCTTCATCAATAGCATTAAAGATGACATGCTTGGCTTGTGAGTTTACAAGTGTTCTCTCTTATTCAGCTCTTGTCCACTCAAGTAGAAAAATTAAATGCGCAAATGTAAACCAACAAATGAAATTTGTTAATGAAGTTTGGCACACATTGCCTACGTCTGTGAGGCCGTCACCCAGTTTAATACTTTCAATAACGATAATAGTTTCATGCAAGTTTTTACTGAGCCGACACCACTCAATCCTTGACACTATCCCTCATCCTCACAATTTGTGAAAGTATTTCACACCCGATAACACAACTGACTCGTGTTAATCTCAATAAAGAATTTTCTCAACAACTTTTTAATGCAAGACAATAAACACACAACTTGACTGATTAGAATAAACAACGAACATAAACAAAGACACTTGAGAAAGAAAACAACTTCCCTAACAATGTAACTTCATCAACGAAAAAATAGGAAGTTGTCCACTGGCAAATCTGCTGCGAAGCTTCAATATCGTCAATGGAAAATCGCACGCACAACAGCAGTAAAATACCATCAAAACAAACATTTCATCATCGAAACGTTGCAGACGATGGAGCTTCAACCACACGAAAAAATTCTGGAGTTTTCTACAAAAACACGCTGTAAAAACAAACCAAAAAATCACCCAAGATGGACAAAAAAGTGCAACTCCCAATCTGGGCAAAAATCTTTGAAAATCAGCTTCCAAAATTTACTAAAAATTCCCAAAATTCAACTACCGAGTCACCATAACTTTGCTGGTTTTTCCCACACAAGAAAGCAACAAAACAACTCCAATAAATCACGCAATAGAAAGATAAAACACAACAAAAATTTGCATTTTTTTCACCCCACCACTTCAGTCCAGGAAATCTCACAAATACTAATGAAAAAACAGTTGCTTCGACTTCCAATAAATAATGATAACTCAAGTAAAACGCAGCTGCTGAAAAACACTCACTAAATCACAAAGACCAAGGAAAACAACGTAGTTGGCCAAATTCACAAAAAAAAACTCCCTCAAATGTCGTTGAAGAATAATAAAAATATCCAGCTGAATCATGCAAAAGTCAACAGTAAAACCATAAATGCACAAAACCCCATCAATTGTTCAGAGACTCAAGGAACACACGACAGAAAAACTCAACAACATAGGTCACATAATTCACCAAGAAGATTTCACCAGATAGAGTTCTATCCCATGAAGTCAGCTGCAAAATATTACCCAAGATAGGTTATCCATTAAATCCCATCTTGATTAAAATTTTAAACCTTATCAAACTTATCTTAAAAGAGTCTCACTTAAGTCTAATAGGTCCAATTATAAAATAATGACCAAAATTAAATAATAAAATATCAACATATATCTTAACAGATTTAATCATGTTAACCAACACTACAAGAAAAGTAGGAATTAGCGACAAAAAATTATCGACAGAAAATAATCCGTTAGAAATTACCGACGAAACAACTATTTTCGTTGGTAAAGTTGTCAGGGAAGATGGAAATTACCGATGGTAATAATATCCGTCGCTAAATATGGAGGAAAATCATCTCGACAAAGTTTGCGATGAACTTTAGTGACGGTATAAAATTATCGTCGGTAAATAAGGCGCAATTATTGTCAGAATTAAAAAAGTTTGAGTTTTTCTGTTGGTACATTCTCGACGGACTTTAGCGATGGTATAAAATTCCTGCCGGTAAATAAGGAGGGAATTGTTGGCAGAATTAAAAAATATTGTTGAGTTTTTCCGTCGATAAATCGGTAAATAGGGCAGGAAATCTTGGTAGAATTAAAAATTTTAGAATTTACCTACTGAAAAATTCCGTCGGTAAATTTTAATCAAACGACGTCGTTTTCTTTTACATTAAACTCACCCAAAGCTCTCCTCACCCCTCTCTCCTACGTATTCTTTTTCCTACTGTGACCTTCTGGTGTTCTTCTTCTTATTTATGGTTGCTTAATTGAGTTGAAAGTATTATTGAAATAGTGACATATATGGTCAATTTGCAGTACAAATTGGATATGCACTTGTTCCAATGATTGCCAAGGGAGTGATACTTGGTCTCGACCAGCCTGTCATCCTCCACATGCTTGATATCCAGCCTACAGCTGAGGCATTGAATGGTGTGAAGATAGAGTTGGTTGGTGCTGCTTTTTCCCCTTCTTAAAGGGTATTTTCTTTTCTTGAGTATTTTAAGTTGAATAATTGCCTCCCTAACTTTATATGCTGATTTAACACTACAATCTGTTGAATGTTTTAAAACTCTGAAACCACTTTTGCTACAGGAGTTATTGCCACAACTGATGTTGTCAAGGCTTGCACTGCCGTTAGCATTGCAGTCATGGTTGGTGGCTTCCCAAGGAAAGAAGGCATGGAGAGGAAAGATGTTATATCTAAGAATGTCTCAATTTACAAGTCCCAAGCTTCTACCCTAGAGAAGCACGCAGCTACAAACTGCACGGTGAGTAAAAGGGGGAAACATTTCCACTAATTACTATTCTTTGTTTAATTGTTATTGTCATTTGGGGTTATTACCTGTTAAATATTTTCTAATTATTTTTTATTTTTCATTTGCATAGGTTAAATTGTGTTGTATTTTCAATTTAAACATATATGATAGAAATTGGTAGGGATGCTGATGCATGTAGTTTGTGGATGTACATTTCTTTTTGTGCTTGGATAATGCTTTGAAAGTTATTCTATGAAAGAACTAAAACCAAGTAGAAGTTCTTAGAATGATTGATTGTGATGATATATGTTATGCCTTGAAATTAGTAGGGTGTGGGAGTGGGTCGTTCGTGTTCATGAAGGTGGATTTAAAAAGATAGTTTTTAGTTATTTAACAACGGAAAGAAGTCCGTCGGTACATTAATTAAGTTTATCGATTTACCGACAGAAAAAATAACCGCCGGTAATGACAATATGAATTTATTGATGGAATTTTCCGTCAGTAAATTTACCGACCGAATAGAATAACCATCGGTAAAATTACCCACAGCCGATTTTCTGACGTCTTTTTTCGTTGGTAAATTCCGTTGCTAAATAACATTTCCGACAAAATATTTACACTTCGGTTGGTAATTTTCTGTCGCTATTTACCCTTTTCTTGTAGTGCAACAATCTGGTTTATTTTATTTAATAACCTTCTAGATTTGTGTATTAGTACTCTTGATGAGTTTTTCATTCACTGTTTGTAATCTGTTGATAATGCTGAGATGTGAGGACTTTTTACTTTAGACATCACCTATAGTTTGAGTTGTTTGTTAAATTTATCAAGCTATTTAACTAGTCATCATTCACAAGTCCACTCGTCTTTGTTGCGATTAAGAGAGAAAGGATCACTTGAATTAAAGTTTATGGATAACAGGTGAAGGGTGATTTGATGTAGCGCCCCCTTACCGCAGAATACACACCGGGACGCCCGGAGGTCATTCCGGTTCATATCCTATGGTAAAGGCGAACTACGGTCGCCCACTACTCTAACTCCTCATGGCATCATCTCAATATTTATTATCAAGCATCAATAGAAAAATCCACAATATTTTGAAA
>JANKYE010707355.1:0-10599 GCA_032467995.1 Erythroxylum dillonii | reverse complement strand
TTCAGCACAACGCTTGGCCACTACGATCGATCGACCAGAGCGTTGCTCGGCCAGCTCGTCGCTCGGCCTCACTACTCTCGTTCCACAGTATAGTCGATTGATTCGATCGATCGACCAGTTCAATTGCAGTAAAAAGATCGGTTCTAACATCACTACATAAATCCCTAATGCGGGGCCGGGATGTTACATTAATAATTCTTTGGTCATTCAAACTCTATAACTACTCTTAAGTACATTTTCTTGAAAAGTCAAGTTATTTATAAGTTCGGTAGGTTTTATTAGGAAATATTTTTTAAATATTTTGTAGACATGGACCTAGTCTTTTACTCGAGGGCAAACATTAGTGATGAATGTCAATCCGGTTACTTAACTAAGTCATGCTTTTATTAAACTGCTTAGTTGAAACATAATTATAGCCTTTTAAAGCGGAGTCACACATTTGTGATTCGTGTTGATCTTGTTACCCAGCTACATCACTTTCTCAACTGGCTACTAGTTTTATTCATAACTCGAAGGCCAGCAAAGTAGTTATTTATTTAAAATTAACCAACAAATATTTTTTTATTAACTACTTTATTGCTTAAGCTACTCATTTTCATGAAAAAATACTAGCAGAGCTACTTTAGTCGAAAGTCCTAGAATTATGAATGAATGTAACAATTTAGAGGGTGACAAACTCACACTAAACCCTAATTAACTTGCATATTTAGCCAAAGAACCCAATTCACTAATTTTGCAAGTTAATGACTCTTCACAACCTAATAGAATATTTTCAAAATTAAATCAATTTCAATCCATCTAAGCTATTGACACATTCACACAATTCACAAAATGTAACCCAACAAACTATCATACAATATGCAAAATTCACATTCAAAGCAAAAAAACACAACCCTCCTCACACTTGAATAACATATTGTCCTCAAAGTGAGAAGTGTACATAAACACACTAGAGGGAAATAAAACACAATATACAAAAAACATAAGAAGCAAATACTAACAAAAATAAAAAGAAAAGGGTTAGAACACGAAACTGTTTATGGTGATGGAGGTGGTGATGGTGATAGTGTTGAAACCAAATTTGCTTGACATCGAAGTCTTTCCCTATCTTATAAATGATTTAAGAGAGTAAAAGAATTAGCAATCCAAACCATTCCAAATCATTCAAAACTTATTTTAGAATTTAAAACAAACCTAACTACACAACAATTTAATTCTAGCTACTAAACGTGCTAATTTATGGTCATTAGGTTAACAACATCCTTTGAAGTTCAACCTGGATCAATTATGAGTGGTTTGCTTACACCCTTCTCGTTCAACATCAATTTTGTCGCCTGTGAGTAAGCTACAAATTACAAAACGATCAGAAGGATAATATTGACATAGTTGAGAAAACCAATTTATTTCAGTAATGTCCTTTTTTCAAGCAAACTATTAACAAAATAGGGAACAACAAAACTCCCTGAATCCTCTATGGAATCCAACAGTTTTTCTGGTAAGAGGGTGAGTTGATCTCTTATTGGTTCTTCCTCATTCGCCCTCATCTCCTCTTCTTCTTTAGCTTCTTGAATAGAGACTTCTATAGCTTCTTCAAACTTGGTGTCCATTGTTAAATGTTCTTCGTCATATCATTCCTTAAAAGATTTGAACACATCATTTCTTCATAATGCGTCGCCCTCCTCTAGATTCTTTAATATATCATTCACGTTGAATGTCACTTGGTTATCACTAGTCTGAATGATGACGTTCTCTTCATGGACACCTACCTAAGTTTTTTCGATGTTCAAGCATGGTATACCAAGATCTAAGGAATAATAGGGAGAGTTGTCATTCTTTTCTTCATCCTCTTTCCTCATTTCTTAGTCTTCTACAAGATAGGGATCAGTATGGTCTTCCACTTGTTCTTCTTGTTCTTCCCTATTTCCTCATATTGCTCTCATTGATATAATTCCATATTGCTTAGACAGTCTTCCATAATTCTCTTGCAAATTCATAGGAAAGTTGTCTTACCTGAATATCCAGGTTGTGAATAGAAGAGGCATGACTTTACGTTACTCGATCAAATTGCTCTTTCAGTCTCTTTTGGTTCTCTTCCATGTTTGTTAGCTTATCCATGATTTTTTCCAATTTAGAATCCCATAAACTAGACTCATCTTGTTGAAATTCAAATAGGTCTTGATGTACCATATGAGTAATTGAATTGTTGGACTAACAGAAATCTGGGTGATTCTGCCACCTCGAAGTGTATAGGTTCATATAGGGATGATGATTTCCCCAACTAAATTGGAGCTCATTGAATTCCACAAGAGTCCTTTACTCCTCCATGATCGTTCTTTTTATCTCTTATTAGCATCTAGCTCTTTAGATGTCTCATTCTCACTCTAAGATGTCTTGATGTGCCTCTACTTTACACCCTAAGCTTCTTTCTCTATTTTTTATTATCATTAGAAACAAAAGATAGTGAAGAGCCTTAGACTAAAGAACTAAACTAATCGCCTCCTCAGCAACGACGCCAAAAACTTGATTGGGTGTTGATGTGTGTAAGTTTTAACAAAACCCTCAATAGCGCCTAGTTCGTCAGCATAGTTCCTAAGGTGTTGATCTCACAAGGAGGGATAATCTAGGGCCGAAACAAATCACAGAAATTGAAATATAATGAAAGTAAAATAAGAATTCAATTCAATCAATCAACTCAAAATAAGAATCAAACACAAAAATGTAAATAATGTAGTAGTTACAACAAACACCTAAGAATCAACTAAGGGAATTACCAATTGATAGAAAGGAAATTTTACCTATTCTTAACTCTGACCTAACTGAATATGAATTACCAGATAATTGGTTCTAGATGATCCTAGGGTTGATTACTCTCTCTCGAGTTATAACCATTAACCCTAAATTATAAATCCTAATCAGATTATGGAAGTTGCAATCTCTCAATGAACAACATACCCAAAACCCTAATTATTTTTGAAGCTGTCTAATAAACTACCGAAAATCTATGCAAGATCTCTCTTTGCGCAATTTACTGATTTGATTTAATTCCCCTTCTATTAAATCACCTGACTCTTATTAGCCCAATTGAATTATTTTTTATTCGGTTCACCCTCTCAGTTTATTATCAAATTATGCAGTTGCATAATTAAATCATAATAAATCTAATAAACACATAAACATTCAAATTTCATTAATTCAAAGATACAACTCCAAATGTGAGTTTAGAACATCTCAACATTCAAAAATCCTATTGTCAAACTATTATTCCCAATTTTATACAATAATAAAATGGAAAATAAAAAGGAAATACAATCTGAATGGATGATGGGAGGCTGCGACGTCAGAAGACTCTTGATCTGGGAAGTACGTCGAGTCAGTTTATTCTCCACTTCTCTCTTCCTTCTTCTCTTTCTCAATCTCTTGACGAATTCTCTCCAGGGTTTCTAAAAAAATGGTTTATGCAAAAGCTCCTCCTGCCTCTTTGTCTTGTTCTTTAAATATCCTTTTTGTTCTGAGCATCCCTAAGGTTTTTTCGAGGCTTGAAAGTTCCAAAAAATTCTTCAAAACTTAATGTTTTTTAATGTCTACGTGTCTCGTGGGCCATGTCCTGGGCTTCTGTCATGATGTGGGCCAGGATCATGGGCCATCTCTGGTGCTTTTATTACGATTGTAGGTTGTTGTTTTGGCCCAAATGTCTCCGAAACTTCTCCATTCTGCGATGTCGACCCTGAAACACTAAAAACCACATCAAGGTACCTTAAAAATATAATATTTAAGCTCAAAGACTTGTACTAACCTATAAAAACACTTAAGCACAAATAATTAACAAACTAACACAATTGTAACCTAAACACATACTAAACGGTTAAGTTAACAATTAAATATACATCAAATTAAACTCTAAAACATGATGCAATTTACACTTATCAAGCATCCTAAACGTGAATAACATATTCAAATCCAAGTTACACATCAAGTTTAATGAAATAAACAAAGGAAAGAAAGAAAGAACTTGATGTGAACTCAAACTTGAAATCTGAAATTTCTAGATTGTTCTTCTTGCTCCTCCTTCTCGCTCTCTCACTTTAGAAGATAGTGGTTGTTCCTTTTGAGTGTTTTATGTTCTTAAATAGTTCTTAAGGATTCTAGAGTTCTTTATATGGTTTATCCACTTAATTTGGTTCCAAAAATAGCCCCAAAACATTAAAATTACAAAAATAGCCGAATGTTGGAAAAGCTGAAATTTGTTGGAATAGTTGTGTGCTCTTCCATACTTCCATTTCTTCTCTTTTCTTCAACTTCCTATTTCAATACACTCAAAGACACATCAAACACCTCTTGAAACATAAAATTAAGATCCAAATTATGCTCAAAACCATACAAACACTTAAAATATAAACTAACACTAATAATAACATAATTCCAAGCCTATACACATGATAATCATCTAAGAAATGCTCAAAAGCGCACTTATACATCTATCAAAACATAGTATAATTTAAACCTATCAGATAAACCATTAGTAAATTGATTCCTCTGAAGTTGCTTGCCCAATGTGTTTGATTCAACAAAGAAGAGGCTTTGGAGTTAAGGGGAAGTTTTTTCGTAGGTTAAGATAATTGTGTTCTTTGTATAAGTGGACTATGATCTATCCAATTATCGAAACACACACAGATATTCTCTCTGTTTCCTAACACATGCTTAAAACAAGGGAAAACCACCTGTCTCGGTTTCAACATTTGTAAAAAGAACCAAGAGTACACCCTAGAGATTAACATATGCAAAAAGCTTTCAGCTCTAAGATATGTTTCATGTAGCCATTTTAACGAAATGGCTTTTTTGTTTCGAATAGCCTCCAAATCCTTTTGCATAGGAGCACTTTTTGGAGAAGAAAAATACGTGTGATCCCCAATCCTTGCTTTTTAGGAATAATCACCTCACTCCATTAAAAGTAATGTTAGTTTGCATTAATTTATTTTTACTACATATTAAAGTCTCTTAATAAGTTTAATTGAAAATATTATTGTCAATCAAAACATACATTTTCAACTAAAATTATGGAATTGTTTTATTCCAAAAATAATATAAAACAAAGTTTATTATTATAATCCAAGCACATCATAAGGAACGTATTTTGAAATTAAATTTTATTATTTCAATTGAAACGTATGACTTGGTAAATATGTAAATAAATTATGTTATTACTTAATTTTATCAATTATACAAAAAATTTAGTGGATTACATTCTTATATAATAATTAAAAATTTGATAACTATTTTTAATTTTGCGCATTTTACATGGATAAAGTATAGTATACATGATTCTTAACATTAGGATGTGGCACTTGATCATTCTATCGTTCTAACTAAAACGATTTGATCGTCTTTAATGCAAAATTAAAAGAGGCAAGACAAAATTCAAGTTCCAATTAATAAAGATTCCGTTTTAAAACTTGAAGAAGTCAAACACAATCGGAGCTCCTCTCACTCATCTAGGTTTTCCTATTTGACTTCTGTATTAGCTTATTAGATTCCTTCGGTTTTTTCATACCAAAGTAATTCATTTTTTGTTTTGTATCCCTTTACTCCTTAATTTGTAACGCCTGTCCTCTCTCTCTTTTCTATTTTAGTCACAGTTCATTAAGTGATACAAACAGCTATATCATTAATGGAGGCCTACATTCTAACGTCCCACAGCTTCCACAAATTGACCATATTATGTTTGCAAATGTGGGAATTTAGAATTCCAGCTTCCGAATATTAGCCACATTATATGTGGAAGCTATATATATAGCTATAACATAAGATTAAATAAATCAGTCATCAGTCGGGAAAAAGAAAATGTCTTCCTCAAAATTTGCCAATTCGTTCTTTATACTATCATTTATTGTCCTCTTTCAGACAGTTATTCTTGGAGCTGACCAGCATTGTTCATCCAAGAAGTTCAACTCCAATAGCGCTTTCTAATCCAACTTGTACATCCTCGTCAATTCCTTGTACCAATCTGCACCATCAACAAGTTTTGCTGAAAGTTCAATTGGAGAAAACAAAGACAAAGTAAATGGACTGGCTCTGTGCAGAGGTGATATCAACGAACAAGATTGCCAATCATGCTTGACTGATGCAAGGACTAAGATCTGCGAGGTCTGATCTAATAAGAAAGTTGGAGTAATTTGGTATGATTATTGTACGCTGAAGTATTCAGAGGAAGAGATTTTTGGTCATGTTGACATAAGAAACCACCACCAATGTTGCAATTGGAGCTGGAAATGGGTAAGACACAATATGGCAAGATGGAAACATTTTAAAAAATTGGCACAAGAAGCTACACTGAGTCCCGTACTATTCGCCACTGAAAATAGAGAAAAAGGACTTGCTAAGAGGGCTGGTCGAGTTTACGATATAGTCCAATGCACTAGGGATCTTTATGGTAATGATTGTAAGAAATGTCTCAGAAAATTAATGCATAGGTATCATTTTACTTGTGCATACAGAGACGGTGGAAAGATCTTTGCAGGTAGTTGCACACTTAGATTTGATACCCATCTTTTCTAATTAAAGACTCAATCTTATAACTAGAGTTATGGTTTAAAGTCCACGTACTATGAATTATTGAGCTCCCTCCGTCGGACGAGCTTGTACAATTTATGAACAAAAAGATGAATATGTTGGAAGTCATTTGAATTGTACAATAAAGATGAATATGTTGGAAGTCATTTGAATTATTCAGTTATAGTTGCTATTTTGGTTTATTAAGTAGCAAAATAGACATGGAGTTCTCCTAGTTTCCTATTGGTTTACGATCATAGTCTTTCTACTTGCCTGTTTTTTACATTGAGAGTCCTCTTAGTTTCTTCTTATTATATTTGTTGGCTCCCGAATGTCTTTTTTTTTTAAGCATGATTTAGATACCTATGAGGTTTGAAGAGATAAAATATTTTTGGGAGTAATTTTTTTATTGATGTCTATATTAGTGGAATTTATTTTATGGGTTAGTTAAAGTAAGGTGGTAAATACATGCATAAAATGGGTATTTTGGGTAGTTTACTTAAGGTTAAAAACACTAAGGCATTAAAGGAAGGGCAAAGTGAACTTTTCTCATTCATTAAGGGTTAAATGGGAAAGGAAAGGTATAGTTTTGGGCTGGAGAAGAAGAAAAACGTGAATAGGTGAAAGAAGAAGAGTTATACGAAATTGAAGAAGTGAGAAAGAGAGGTTTTGGTGAACTTGAGAAAGGAATAGAGTTTTGGGCTAGGTTTCATCTTTTCTTAGTCTTAAAGAGAGAGTTTGAGGTTACTTAAGAAGGGAAAAAGAAAGAGGAAGGGAAGAGCTTTTTTTAGAGCCAATAATCTCATAAATTGGTGAAGATTCAAGGTAAGTTCGATTTTTATACTTGGGTGTATGGAAGGGGTTTTGGTTCATGAAGTTTAGGAAATGCATGGACTTTAGCAATCTAGAGTCAATTTCAATAAATGTGATTTATGGGTTCTTAATTTTAAATTCCTATTGAATGAAAATTTTATCATTGATGAAAGAAATCAAGTAGGGGTTTAAGAGAGGCAGGAGGAGAAAGAGGAAAGACATCCCTAAGCAAACTTCATAAGCAAGGAAATTAAGGTGGGTTTCATTTTTATAGTTGAGTTAATGAGCCATAAATGTCCTTCAAATAATTGTAATTTAATGATTTTTCAACTACCTCATAAATGAGTATTTATTGTTGTTTAAATGATTGAGAATTTGCCATATGTTGTTGTGTGTGACTGAAAATGCCCACTAAAACTTTGTAAAAACTTTCATATTTTGTTAATGAAGTATGTTTATGATTTGTCGATGATATTCCAAAAATTATACTTTGCATTTTCAAGTTTTTCCATAAGGGTGAGAATGTGTGATTTGTTTTCAGGCAAAATACTGTATTGATCTAGGCTAAATTGGATGAAGTTTCCTTTTTGAAAGTTTTAGATTATGTTTCTAGCTTTCTAATGATATATAGTATGAAATTTTTGGACATTGGAGTTGAGAGATATGATTATTAGAAGTTGTGATGTTGTATAGGATGGATTTTCAGGACAACTGCATTGTTTTGAAATTTTAACCCTTATAGAGGCAACAATTGTTTTTAAGTTCTTCACAGAAGTTGTAGAGCTAGAAGTCTTCTTTAAAATGGTCCAAAAATGAGCTTAATCCGATAAGTGTAGTGAAAGTTATGCCCTTTTTACTAAACAGGTCTGAGGACTAAAAACAAAGGAGGAAGAAGGGAAGCATTTCACGACCGCAAATGGTGTTTCCGCGCTGCAATGCACTTCGCGGACACAACTAGTCACGATCACGACCTTGCTGATTTCCTGATCTGAACATCTTTCACTCTTTTGGCTATAAATTTTTTGTCCGACCTCCAAATAACCTGATTTTTGAAGTATTGGATTTGCAACACATTCGTCGTCTTCTCCATAAAATTTTAGAGCTTTTGGTATTAATTTCACAAAGTTTTATGGAATCAAAGTGAGGGGTTTGTTAGAAAGAGTATGAATTGGATATTTCAATGAACATGCTTCAACATTTTGATCTGTAGAGCTCCAAATGAGATGATTCTTGTCTCTAAATAAACTAGAGACATTAAGCTACAAATTATCTGAAGAAATTGAATTTTAATTTAGTCTATAAGACTTTTAATTTTAGGACGGAAGTTGAGAATAGTGTGCTGGTTTTTCTTAGAATAGTCTGAAAATGATTAGGCTATAACTTTTAGATGTTTGTTCCAAATTGAATGATTTTGGTGTCATTGGAAACGTAAGACAAAGGGGAACAAATATTTTGAAGAATTCTTGTTGAAATTCTGATTTTTGGTTTCCCAAAATCTGTTCGGAAATATGAGAAATGAGTTCGTTTTTGAGGTTTAACTTGGTATGGGCACGCCATCCTTGTGGGATATGCGTCCAGATGTCACGTAGGACGTCAGACATGTGCCTCACAAGGGCAGGGTCCCAACAAAATTGGTGTTGTAATGTTTGTCTTGTAAAACATATTTATAGGCTCAGTTACGGGTTTATTTATACACTTGAGTTGTAAACTCAAAGAACGTTAGTTTTCATTGTTTTGTTTGTCCATTTCTAAGTCACTGTTCTTTATCTTTTTTTTTTGTTAATTTTTAAAATTTGGTATAAAAGCCAATTCATTCTATTAGACGTTTTGATCTTTGTCAAACAAAATGGCAGCAAATGCAAGTTCTCTCAATATATCGCAACCACAGATACTCATTTAAAGGTGACTTGTACAAATTTTGAAGTATTAGGATGAAAACACTATTTACGTCCTCAAATCTTTGGGACTTCGTTGAGTTTGGCTACGTAACAACAAGCGATGACGATACTTTCCATAAAGACAATTTAGAGCGCGATGCAAAGGCCCTTTTTTGTTTATTCAGCAAGTAGTAAATGAGGCCATTTTATCAAGGATAGTTGTAGTTACAACCGCAAAGCAAGCATGGTCAATTTTGAAATCGAGTATCAATGATCCACAAATGTAATTACCGTCCAATTGCAATCACTTAGGAGGGATTTTGAAATATTTTGCATGAAGAACAAATAGTCAGTTCAAGAATATTTGGCGAGAGTTTCTACAGTTATGAGCCAAATGTGTTCGTACAGTGATAAAATTAGTGATGAAATTGTGGTGGCTAAAGTTCTAAGAAGTTTGACTCCTAAATTTAATCATATGTTGCAACTATTGAAGAGTCTAAAGATTTATCAATTTTTTGGTTTCATGAACTAACGGGGTCTTTACAAACCCACGAAAGAAGGTCATTGACTGGAGAAGAAGAAAAGACGTTTCATACTAAAAGGAAGCCAGATTCCTCTATTATAGAAATAATTAAATCAAAATAATTTGAATCGAAAATGCAATAAAATATAAGGAAAAGTACATACAAATTTTGTGCACATTAGTTTTTCCATTAAATAATCGAAGTTACATACTTCTACTTCTTCTTTTTTCCTGATATCATCTTTCATTGCTAAACTTGAAAGGTAATTAAAGGTAATAGTTATCGTGAAAAGGAAAATTAAAGGTAATAGTTGTTAAACTTGATATTTTCAATTTTTTGGTTTCAATTTTTTGCCTCTCAGTGTAACTATTACCATTAATTTTCCTTTTCACGATAACTTCGGGTTAATTTTATGCCTTTTTTGTGATGGGTGTGCAAAGTTTTAAATTGTAGTCCGCAATCGTAATTACATCCATAAAATTGCATTTATGATCCTAATCATTACTTCATGTTATAGTAATTATAATCACCTTATTCTGTAATATATATATATAGATATATATGGGAGATATCATGATCCCCATATGAACGGGATTTATCACAACAAATTATTGAATAAAGAACGAGAAGATAGTGCTCGAAGCCAACATTCATTTCGTCTTCTCGGGGAAATCAAGTAGTGGTCACTAAATTTCAGTGCAACTGTACTATTGTAAGGGTAATTCTAATTGCGTTCTACTCCCTCCGATTCATAATAAGTGACGTTTTAGAGAAATGCACGTTTATTAAGAAAGTTAATGAAATATCTGATATACCCTTATTAATTACATGTTAAAGTG
>JANKYE010707225.1:0-10612 GCA_032467995.1 Erythroxylum dillonii | reverse complement strand
GTTATTATTTTACATTTACTAGGGTAACTTATATGAAATGTTATTATTTTACATTACTAAGGTAACTCAAATCAATTTTTATTATTTTATGATATTAAGATAACTCATATAAAGTGTTACAAATTTATTATAAAAGTAACTCATATAAAGTGCCATTATTTTACATCATTTTCGTAACATCTTAAAGTAGTAACCTTTTATAATGTTTAGTAAGACTTAAAAAAATTGTTATCAATGATAAATTATATGTTATAAAATCATAAAGTGTTACTTATCAAATTAAGAAACATAACATTTTAAGATATAATGTTACCGTAGATAGGTATTTTATAACATATTGTCAAAAATGTTACTGTATGTCATTTTTGTTGTAGTGTTTCCTAATGGATTTGCTCATCTCCTTCACATTCTCTTGTATAGTATTTGTCTCGTTTTTATCTAATATGTTTGGATCTTGTATAATCTAAGATATATCTTTATTATTCATAGAAAAATAGAGGAAATTATTACACTTATCATCAATTGGATTCTCTGGTCCAGATTTCTTAAACTCAAATTTCTCATCTTTGACCCTTTAGTATTAGCTTCCCTTCATACACATCTTTCAGGGCCTTGAAAGTAGCTTAGAAAGGACATCTAAAATTAAGCACACATTCCTTTTTTTAGCCGTATCCAAAACCACAAAGTCTACAAGAATGAGAAACTTATCGATCTTTATAGGCACATCGTTTAATATATCTACCGGTTTCTTAATAAATCAATATGCCAATTGAAATAATATATTAGTATATTTCAATTTTCCCTCATTGAGCTTCTTATAGATAAATAGATGTATAAGGATAACGCCTGGCACTGAGTCAAAAAGGATATGATTAAATCTCATTTCTATAATAAAACAAAGAATAAAGACGCTATTAGGATCCTTAAGTTTTATAAGCAACCCATTTTTGGTCATGGTTTTGCACTCCTTAATCAAAGATGCAGTTTTATTTTCTTCGAAATTTCTCTTGTCAGATAAGATATCTTTTGAAAAGCTAACATAAAAAGAAATTTGTTTCAAAGCATCATTAAAAGGAATATTTGTATATATCTTTCAAAGAACTTCCATAAACTTCCTAAATTCTTTGTCAAATTTTGGCTTAACCAATCTTTGGGAATGGGTGACTTATAAGGCGTGGGGGTAATGTATTTAGGTTTTTCTCCTTCTTTAACTTTCTTTCCCTTGGTTTTGTTATCCTCAACATGTGTTTTTCCCTTCGTATTTCCCTCACTCTCAAGTTTCCCCATCCAAGTGCTTAATAAGCTCATCACTCTTTAACATCCCATTATTGTAATTCTCTCTAGGATTCTCAAGTTTCCTAGATAATTAACTAGGTGGTCTAACATAGACATTAGCCTATTTAGCAATTTAGTCCTTAAGCATCTTGTTAGCGATACTTATACTATCTAACTTAAAGTTGAGCTTCCTAATCTCTTCCTTGAACTCCTCATTTTTCTTAGCCATTTAGGATGTTCTCTAGGATGGATTTTAGGCTAGGATTTTTGGGATAAGGTTAAAAAAATTGGATTGTAAACTAGGTGGTTACCTATTACTTTAAGATGCAGGGTTAAACATGTTTCTATAGGAGAAGTTTAGATGGTTCCTTTAACCAGGGTTATAAGGATTAGTGAATTAGTCATTCTTCTGGTTGGGGTTGTTAATGAAGTTAAGATATATAGCATAAGATTCATATAAAAATTGATTCCTTAATTGAAAATATATAGTTAAATGTCTTAAGGATTCACATATATCACAAATCACGGCAATAACACCAATAGAGTTAACATTTATATAGTCAAATTTTTTTAGATAAGAATCTACCTTAGTAACCAAAAGATTTAAAGCATCTAGATCATACTTATCTAGAACTTTTTTAGAAGTGGCTCTTTCGCTTGACCATTGGCAGTAGTTTTGAGCCATATCCTCAATTAGATTACACGATTCAAGATCCATAAGCAGCTACATCTATAAAGATCTTCGTATTCTAGGTTATCTCATTATGAAAGGTTTTAACTATCAACTACTTCTCTAATCCATGAAGTGGACATGATCTCAACAACTCCTTATATCTCTCCTAAGTCTAATGTAGAGATTCACCTTCTCTTTTGGAAAAGTTGTAATTTGGTTCCTTATTTATGCAATCTTGTTTGGGGGAGTGTTTTTAGCTAAAAACATATAATCAAGCTAATTCTATGTGGTGATTGAGCATGTTGGTAGGCTCTACAGTGATGTTTTTTCTTTGTCGCTCTAAGAAAAAGGGAACAACCTGCATTAGGGAAGACATCATTAATGTTCATTATATTGTAGTACTCTAGAAACATAGACAAATACAGATTAAGATCTTTAGATAGTAATCCTCTAAATTGATTTTGCTATACTATAGAGAGTAAAAAGGGCCTTAGCTACTCTGATGTCTTCTTCTTATGTATAGGGTTCTCTTAATCTCAGGATTTGGTTTAATTAGATTCTTAAGATTGTCAGATTCCTATATATAAAAAGTAATTTCTAAAAGTAAAAGAATAAAGAGAATTCAGTGAACAATAATGAAACTAAACTAAAATAAAAAACAAAAATACCTATTCTAATTAGTTTGTAAATAAATTAATATGAACTATCCATTCCTTGAAAACAATGCTAAAACTTAATTATTCTAAGTGTATGATATAACTATAGCGATCACACCAAGTACATGTTGATTTCATAAAGAATATTATTAATTATCGGTTACTTACAAACTTAACTAAGCTTAACTATCTGGTCTAACAACTATAATCAATCAACTAAAAATAAAAACAAAAAATCACCTAAAACACCGAAAAACAAGCAATGGTATGAGTAAAATAATCTATGAATGACTAGATTTAGGTAAAAAATCCCATAAGGATTTACTATATTCAACTTCATTATGATTTAATGAATATTTCTAGTTTCATAAACCAGTAAGAGTTTCAAACTTATATTGTATCTCTTCTGAGACATACAACCCTTATCCTTAGATTAATCAATTGTAATCCCTTTCAAATTAAGACAACCTGAGAATGCTTTGTGAACGCTCATAATAAGTTTTATCTATCTTAGGAAGATCTGGAGACTTTCTCTCAAATAGCTCACGCTTGATGCTTTTTATCCATGTTTTGATCTAACCACACATTTTATTTCTCAAATCTCAATGCATAAATCAAATAATTGATTTTCCATTTTTTGCTTTTAATTTAAGTAGTTATAAAGATATGGATAAATCACAAGAAAGCTAAATAAATTATATTAAATCCTAGGTTCATTATACCTAAATCAATAATTTAATTAGTTTATTATTAAAAAAAGAATAAAAATAAAAAAATAATGATGAAAACAAGGAAAAGAGATTATTGTTCTCAAATCTTGAATCTTTAGAGCATCTTATTGGAATCTTATTTTATCATTTGATTGACTTGTTTTTGATCAAACCTACTATAGATTGGTCTCTTAATGACTTCCCTATTGCTTTCCAACTTTTTCTTCTCTAAAAAAATATTTTATTTTTCTTTCCTCTTTCTTTTTATTAGAAACCCTTCTCTTTAATGAGCTATAAGGTCCTAACACATATCCATATAGTATGTAGTGTTGTTTTTGGTAGCTTTTATAACTTTTCTATAAAATAACACCATCAATATAGGACCAAAATAAGGATGTGTAGGTTCCATGTTGCTTAATCCAAAGGGTAACACAGGAGTGTATAGGGCTACGAAGGAGAAGCAAAATTAGCCATATGTAAGTCATCAATTTGCATTTATTTTATACTTAATTATCTTTAATATGTTGAAATTATTATCCGAAATTAATGGAATTATCTTATAATTGTTTACAGATGATTTTCAACACCTTAGAGACTGAAATTGAATAAAAAAGATGCAAAAAATGAAGAAAATCTGAAATTCCAAATTTTACAGCAATTCAGTGACTAAGCGTGGCCACGCCTAAGAATGGAATAAATTTGCAGATCAATTGTCAATATTCAAATTCGAGATTTTCACAATCTTTAAAGATTATATTGCCATCTTTTAAGGGGATTGACCACTTGAAATTGGGGGATACATTATCTGAAGAGAATCAAGGAAAGATAGGAGGGAAATTGAAAAGATAAGCATAAAAGGAGAGAGGATGACTATTCGCGCAAGCTTAGACTAGGTTTTAGGATAGATTTTCGTTTTTGCATCTTTTCTTTTCCAGTTTTTATGTTTTTCTACACTTCTTCCTTTAGTATTTTCATATTTTTAAGTAAAGGACTAGGGATGGAGACTTTATACTTTGTTATCTCTTTTGTTTTCAATATTATTATGAGTAGCTAAACTTCTTGTCTTGGTTTAGGGGATCCGTGTTATCCGTTATTATGTGTGGGATGCTTTAATAAAGTTTATATTGTTGATGAACATGAATATCTTCTGAATTACTTTTTCTAATTGAATTGGTTGATTTCTAGGTGCACAATTAGGGATTAATTTGTTCAATCGCTAGATTAACGAAATATGACGTTCAGTTTCGCTAATCACAAGTAGCAATTAGGACTATCTTCTCTACGTTAAAGTCGAAAATTCTAAGGAGGTATTCGCTTGATTGATTGCATGTTGTACGTGTATTTCGCTTGCTCATTGGTTCTTGATTCATAAAGCTATTATTCAATTAAACCTAAGATCGTATCTAGGTTGTTGTTTAATAATAAGGCTAAGATACATGTTTCTAGTTATTAAACTTCCCCAATGAATGTTTGTTAATGATTGCAATTTTATATCGAGGATCTATATTACCGTGATAATATCAGTGATCCGAAAACCAAGGTATTTCCCATTCAAATTTCAGATCTCATTATTTCTATTGATTTGCAATTTTTATCAATTTTTAATTAACGTGAATCAAAACCTCCCCCCATTTCATTACTTTGTTTTAGTTTTAAACTCGCTAAGCTTTATTGTTGAAAATTCCTCGTGGGAACGATATCCACTTACCACTACTACATTAAATTGTATAACAGAAGTGATTTGTTTTGAATTTGGTTGCAGGCGATAGTAGTACCAAATTTTGGTGCCGTTGTTGGGAATTTCTTAACAGTTTTTATTAGTGATATTTTTGTTTTTGTTTTTATTTTTGGTTTCATTGCTCTTGGTTATCTTGTCTTCTATTTGTTTCTGTTTAACAACTCTTTCTGATTTTTCGATCTTTTAGCAGCATGGCTCACTATCAGTATGGTTTTGATTATTATTTTTCATATTATCCTTGTTATGATAATGAGTTTCCATCTGTTGCGACTTCTAGGTTTGACTATCAAGTGGTAGATTTCACACCCTTAGCTGCGTAAGTACCGAGAGATGACCAACAGGCTAAGGTATGTGACGTTTGCTCATTTTTAGGTTATTCTTTTTGTACGTGTTCTTTTTGCAGGATGTAAAGTACGGGTTCACTTCTCCACCGAGCTACTATGAAGAGCAGTCTTACTTCGAGCCTCTACCTCCACCTCCACCTCCACCATCGCCACCACAAGCAATGAAATGTCTTTGGAGGAGATTATAATGAGTTTGGCGACAAGTACTCTTCAATTCCAGCAGTTTAGACAACCGTACGCGCCTCGGCAAAATCAAAATATAACAACAAAATTCGAAGGTAAGACTTCTTTGGAAAATGTAATTCAATCTTTGGTTACTAACATTTTGATGTTTCGGCGGAATACTGAAGCAACTATTGAAAATCTACATAGAAATATGGAAAATCAACAAAGAAATTTTGAAAATCTATTAAGCCAAATGACAATTGTCATAAATCGATTGGAGGCACAAAGTTTTAGAAAATTTTTAGCGCAACCGAAGATTAATCCTAGATAAAGTGCAAAGGCTATCACATTGCGAAGTAGTAAGGAATTGTAGGAACCACCTCCGAAAAATTCCAGAAGAGAGGTAGAAGAAGAAATCATGCAAAAGGCACCTTCACAACCAGAATTAATGCAAAACAATCTTTAGAATGTGGTGATTATGCTTCCTTTTCCAAGTCAATTTTTCAAAGCAAAGAAAGAAGAGCAAGCAGAGTTAGAAGAGGAAGAGATTATAGTTCGAGAAAGAATGGAGGATGTGCAACCCCTTACCGTAAGCGATGAAGTTCATGTTATCGCTAACTGAATTTCGTTTTCTTTTCCTAGTTGTTTACAGATACAAGAAGAAGAAGAACAGGAAGAGCCATAAGAAGTACAATTTTTATGAGAGTTGTGGGCAGCTGAAGACCAAAGTTAGCAAGCAGGATGTTAAGTCTCCACAACCATTGGCGTTACTTTTATAGAGACCATCCTAGTGTGAGAAGGGTGATGCCCAAAAAGATGAGTGGACATTAGAGTATAATAGTGAAGCAATGAAGTTTCACTCATCAGAAGTCATGAAACATCATGCTGATAAAGAGCCTACTTAGAGGGAAGTTGGTCTAGGCTCCTCATAGAGTTTGAGCATGCTTCCTGTTAGACTCAAGCATCCATTCGATAATGGATGATGTACATATGCCAAGGGTCAAGCTTATGACCTTTGAAAAGCTCTTAATAGGAGGCACCCCATTCGTACCCTTTCTTTTATGTGTTTTTTTAGCAATTTTCTTTTATTTTCATTTTTGGTTTAATTTAGTTATGTTAGAAATTTAAATTCACATTTTTATTTTCTTCTTTTCTTTTAAAAAATAAAAAAATGAAAATAAAAAAATGAAAAAATTTGTTTCCGTCGTCCCCCCTTATTTCCCCTCTCTTTTTCTTGTTCTTCTTTCATTGGGCTTGTCTCTTATTGTGTTCAACTGCAGCTGCCGCACATCCATACTCCACTCTTGGGCATTAAATCACACTTACCATGCATTTAATGCTTTCTATCCTAGTCTTCATTGAAAACCCACCCACCAGTCCTAACTTGCAATTTCGTTGATTGCATGTTGTCTTGTCCCATTGCAGGTTTGTTTCACAAATTACACACAATGCCAAGGAGAAACAAGTGAGTCACGAAGGATGGCTACTCCAATCAAGTCTTTTGTGGCCTACTGGGAATATGAAGGATTTCAACCGCCACATCTGCCAATACCTTGATTTCGGCACCTCTATAATAGAGAAGCTTTCTTTAACTTTTTCCAATATATTTATGCTTCTTTAACATTGAGGACAATGTTGGTCTAGGTGTGGGGGAAAGAATTGGAGTTTGGTGTGTGACGATTTTTTGGTTGTTGTGTAATTTTTGTTGATTTTTACGTGTGGTTATGCATGTTAAGTTATGAAGCTTTGTCATAGTAGTTTGGATGAGATTGGGTGTATGCATGAAATTAAATTGGGCTGAATGAGTTTTAAGGTGAATCATGTTGATTGATTACAATAGCTGATCTCATAGACTTAATAAAAAATTTGACATTTGAGTGATGAGGTAATGTGTGGAATTGAAGCGAATTCTTAAATTAAACCTGTAAGCGAAACTTGAGCCTAAATGACATCATGTTTATGTTATGCTATTTCTTTGAGTTATGTGAAGCTCCTCTATTTATGTTGCCTTCAAAACTTGCATGGAATCGGTTTGAATTTGTTTGATCATATGGAATATAGAAATGATTAAGGCTTTCCTTGTTTTTACACCCTTAGCTTAAAATTGACCCACCTATCTACTTTCCCTTTGCAAACATTTTTGAGCCTCTATCCTTGTTTTTCAATCAATCACCTTATTTCAAAACCCAAAAACCCCATTAGCCTTACCCTATCACAAGTTGAATGAAGCATTGAGTAATTTGGAACTTTTGTTTTGTATTTTATTCTGAGATGCTTTTATAGGTGCTTCTACTCATGTGTTTATTATTTTCTCTTGTTTGTATTATTTTCCCTTGTTTTTAGCGTTATTAAAAAGAAAGAAAAAGAAAGAAAAGAAGAAAAGAAACGAAAATAAAATGAAAAAAGGAAAAAGAAAAAGAAATCAGAAAAAAAGAAAAGAAGAATAAAGTATAGTAGTACTAGTTAGTAATGAGTAGTTGTAGTACTTTTTATTCATGTTTATCTCAGAATTTTAATTTGCATGTCTCTTTTACTTGGTACTTTGAGAATGCTTGTGATTAACCCTTTGCCACTTTACCTTACCTTTGAACCTAGCCCCATTACAACCTTGAATAAAGTCCTTATGATCTATTAGCTCACGTGATCTGAATGAATGATAACTGGTGAAATTGCAAGCCTATAGTAGTGCAATATGTTAGAGTGAGATTTGAGAGAAACACTTTGCCCTCAAACACTTGAGTGTAAGAGCGAAATCCATAAGAAGAATTCATTTTAATTTCATGTTTGCTAAAGATGTCTTATTTTGACTTCGTTTAATTGCATTGGTGAAAAGCAATTGTGATATGTGTTGCAACTTAAGTCTTACTGGCCCAAGTTAACAAATTGTGTGCACTTAATCTTATGAAGGATGAATTGACTGAGTGTAGTGGTTTGACATGTTTCCTCGAGGGCGAGTAAAGGCCCGGTGTAGGGGAATTTGTTAAGTCATCAATTTGTACTTATTTTATACTTAATTATCTTTAATGTGTTGAAATTATTGTCCGAAATTAATGGAATTATTTTATAATTGTTTACAGATGCTTTTCAACACCTTAGAGACGAAATTGAATAAAAAAGATACAAAAGAATGAAGAAAATCTGAAATTTCAAATTTGACAGTAATTCAGTGACTAAGCGTGGGCACGCCTAAGAATGGAATAAATCTGCAGATCAATTGTCAAGATTCAAATTCGAGATTTTCACAATCTTTAAAGATTATATTGCCATATTTTAAGGGGAGTGACCACTTGAAATTGGGGGATACATTATCTGAAGAGAATCAAGGCATAGGAGGGAAATTGAAAAGATAAGCATAAAAGGAGAGAGGATGACTATTCGCACAAGCTTAGACTTGGTTTTAGGATAGATTTTCGTTTCTGCTTCTTTTCTTTTCCAGTTTTTATGTTTTTCTACACTTCTTCCTTTAGTATTTTCGTATTTTTAAGTAAAGGACCAGGGATGGAGACTTTATACTTTGTTATTTCTTTTGTTTTCAATTCTATTATGAGTAGCTAAACTTCTTGTCTTGGTTTAGGGGATCCGTGTTATCCATTATTATGTGTGGGATGCTTCAATAAAGTTTATGTTGTTGATGAACATAAATATCTTCTGAACTACTTTTTCTAATTGAATTGGTTGATTTCTAGGTGTGCAACTAGGGATTAATTTGTTCAATCATTAGATTAACGAAATATGACGTTCAGTTTCGCTAATCACAAGTAGCAATTAGGACTACCTTCTCAACGTTAGAGTCGGAAATTCTAAGGAGGTATTCGCTTGATTGATTGCATGTTGTACGTGTATTTCGCTTGCTCATTGGTTCTTGATTCATAAAGCTATTATTCAATTAAACCTAAGATCGAATCTAGGTTGTTGTTTAATAAGAATGCTAGGATATATATTTCTAGTCATTACTCTTAAGAGAAAACTTCCCCAATGAATGTTTGTTAATGATTGCAATTTTATATCGAGTATCCATATTAGTGTGATAACATTGGTGATGCAAAAACCAAGGTATTTTCCATTCAATTTTCAGATCTCATTATTTCTATTAATTTGCGATTTTATCATTTTTTCCTTGAATTAACGTGAATCAAAACTTCCCTCATTTTGTTACTTTGTTTTAGTTTTAAACTCGTTAATCTTTATCATTAAAAATTCCTCGTAAGAACGATATCCACTTACCACTACTACTTTAAATTGTATTAACGGAAGTGTTTTTTTTTTAATTTGGTTGCAGGCGACAGCAATACCACCATATTAGAACATGACCTAAACACAGTGGTGTGTAAGTGTTTTGTTTTTAGTCCCTTTCCAAATGAGCGTCAAATCTACCCTATTCTTCTCCAAATTCATTCATTTTCCTTAAGGAGGTATAAATATAACCTAAAATAAAATGCATCTCAAATTAATTATCAAATCCTTTAAAAGCATTCAAAACAGAACCATATGTTATGAAAATAATACTAAAAATAATGTATATCTAGTATACATCAATTCTTTAATAAGGTAAAGTTCTACATTCAAAATGTTTAATGTTGCCATTAAGTATGTGGATGCATTTATTAGGTCGAAACAATATGATTCTTAGTACACGTATTTCCTAACATAGTTACAATCAGAGTTAACAGAAATTTATTAGATACTGGAAGTGTTTAAGATTATCCCCAATTTTTTTACACGAAATATCCAACTACTCATAATTGTTTCACTAACATGTGTGAGATCAAGTTAGCATTATCTGAATAAGTCATTTCTTCTAATCAGGTGGTTTACTGTAAACATAAAGTTGTGAAAAAATTGAACATTATTTTTAGAAATTGTATACTGATAGAGTTCCAATACAAGTTCAAATCATTAAACAGTTATGATATGATTTGTTTTCTAATTACTATTAAGAATAGGTAAAGGGTTCAATAACAATAGTTCAATGTTAGGTTCAATTTCTATTGATACATTCTTATCAAGCAAGGAAATTTTCAGTTTGAATCTTGGATTAAAGGATATTACAA
>JANKYE010707155.1:0-10617 GCA_032467995.1 Erythroxylum dillonii | reverse complement strand
CTAACTTTGACTGATCATAACTCTCACTTCCGATATCGAAAAATATCAAACTTTATGGCTACAGAAAGCTCTTGACATAAACTACAAGTTTCCAGAAGACAATTTTATCAAATTTTGCCTCAAACAAAAAGTCAACTCTCAAGTCAAACATTTTTATCACTATTCATCCCAAAAGTCAAACTTTCTAAATTCTTCAAATTCTCTCACTTTTGATGGAAGGAGATGATACCCACAACCTTTTGTCGAGGTCATTACTGGGGAGTCTCCGGCCAGAGCAGATATATGTCACGAAGAAAGTCTTCAATGATACATAGAGTAATGAGATCTTAAGGATAAGATCTAATATCACTTGGACTAGATGTGACGTAGTTAGTCTAGTGGGAGTTGACACTTTGACCATACTCTGAACCAAGTAGGGTATAGATAGTGTAAGGACAAATTGCATGGCAACATTGCGTATAGTCAAACCATTGATCTTTCGATCAATTGGAGGTTATGATGTGTTGCTAAATACCACTCTTGACTTACTTAAATCAAGTGTTAATTCAAGTGGCTAGCATAACCAGGAACCTAATGGTTCACACACATAGGAGATCCGAAGGTCTTGAATGGTGATTCAAGATATGAGAGAGTATTTTGGGATTGTATCACAATGTGATTGTGGTAGAAAACGTTACATGGAATGGATTAGAAATAAGTGTTGTTGTTGATCTCTAAATTTTTTTTTAAATAAGCATGATTAGAGTAATTTTGGGGTCTTGCTAGATTAATTTATATTGGAATTAATTAGCGTGTTAATGTGGGTAAGATAATATGGCATAGGTTAAAGGCATTGAACTATTAAAGTAGTGGGAGAGTGTAAGGCCAATTTTGGCAAGTCACTTAAGTTCAAAAACCATAAGGCATTAAAGGAAGGGCAAAGTGGACTTTTCTCAATCATTAAGGGTAAAATGGGGAGAAAGAAGTATTGTCTTCTTCCTAAAGAGGAGAAAAACGAAAATGGGAAAGGGAGAAGGGAAATAACAAAATCAAAGAGAGGAGAGGTTTCAGTGGTTGAGAGGAAAGAAGAGAGTTGAGCTAGGGTTCCATCTTTTCTAAGCCTTCTAAAGAGATTTAGGTGTTGTGCAAGAAGGGAAAAAGGTAGAGGAAAATAAGAGCTTTCTTTTGAACCAAGAATTTCTTCATTTGGTGAAGATTTAAGGTAAGAGAATTTTAAGGCTTTGGATTTTTAGAAGGGTTTTGGTTTCAAGAGCTTAGTAAATGCATGGGTTTAAGTGTTCTAGGATCAATTCTACATTAGTTTCTTTGGGTTCTCATTTGGAAATTCCAATTGATTTGGAAATTGTATTTATGTTAAAAAGGAAATCAAGAAGGAAAAGAGGAGCAAGAGGAGAGGTATATTTGAACAAGCCATAATCAATGACTTCAAGGTGGGTTTCACTTTTATAGATAAGGAATAAGCCAATAAAAGTTTTCTGTCAAGAAATGACAGTAAATAATTTTGCAACTACCTCATTCATATGCATTTAACGTTTTTAAATGTTGCAAGATTGTGCTACATGTTTATACATGATTTGTGTGATGATTTATTAAAAGTTATTTTAAAAATGATTCTTTGAAATGATGCATGATTATGAAACCATACTTCTGGAAATGGTTTTTAAGGTATAACAAGCAAGTGAAAAGCAAGTTTTTAAGAGAATGTGCTATTGTGGGCATCAAGCTTACAAGATTTTGAGATCTATGTATTATGTGGGTTTGTGGTAGTCCCTTAAGAACCATCACGTGCACGTTGACCAAGTATAGGCTTCTCCCGCCTACCCGCTAGTGGCACGGAACTCTTTCATGGACTCCCTCAAGTTTACGGCTACACAAGACCATCATATAGAAATGTGTAGTGCGTTATGTTTTTAGACATACCCAAACCATTTGATATATTTATGTGTTTATGACAAGTTGATAAGAGTGATGCATTCATAATTTGCATACACATGAAATTTTGCTCTGAAAATGGTTTATAAATGATTTTGCTTGTTACCAATTATAAAATTGTGACCCACGAGCATTAAGCTCATCCCTTTTTTCCTCCCCATAAACAGGTAATGAGCAAGAGATCGAGTAGTCAATAGCTAAGGCACCACTCCACTTTTGAAATATATTGTATTTGAAGTAAATCCTGTAAAGCAAGGCTTTAGTTGCATTTTAAGCAACTCATGATTTATGTAATTTTTGTATTTTGGGGATTTTGAGACCTTAATGTAATTGCGGCTTGAAATGTCCTCTAAAGCTTTGTAAAAAATCTTACCTTTTTATGCCAATGGAATAAGATTTGCATTTGGCTCATGATTTTCTTTCAAGTTTATACATTTCATCGTTTAGTTTGCATAAGGAAAAAGTTAGTGTTCGGACTCTAAGGAAAGATCTGGATTAATCTAGGTAGAAATAGGTAAATGTGCCTTCTGGAAATTTGTAGGTCTTTCTCTTAGTTTTCCAATAGTAAATAGTAGGAAACTTTTGACCCAGATGTTCAAAAGTTAGGGTCCTTACAAAGGGAACTGCTTAGGAGTATCAAGTGATTCGTTTGTATGTATCGCCTGTGATGACATCATATCATCTATAGGGATGCATCGTTTGTAAAGTTGTATCGTTTGTAAGGACACTTCGTTTTAAGCATTGCATCGTCTTAAGTTGACTTTGATTCGTCTTAAGTTAACCATGCTATCGTCTGCTCCCACATTCGTCTGCTTCTCACATTTGTCTGCCTCATGCTATCGTCTACGTCCACATTCGTCTGCTTCTTGCATTCGTCTGCCTTTCGCTTCGTCTGCTTCTCGCATTCGTCTGCTTTTTGCATTCGTCTGCCTTCCGCTTCGTCTGCTTCCCGCATTCGTCTGCTTCTTGCATTCGTCTGCCTTATGTTTTGTCTGCTTCTCGCATTTTTCTACATTTTGCATTCGTCTGCCTTCCGCTTCGTGTGCCTTTGGCTTCAACTGTTTTTCGCATTCGTTTGCTTTTTGCATTCATCTTCCTTTCGCTTCGTCTGCCTCTTGTTTCATCTGCTTTTGCTTTATCTGCCTTCTTGCTATCATCTACTCCATTTTTGACCCATCAAATGATAGAATCTATCTTTGAAGTCTTTATGAAAGTTGTAGATCTTTAAGTCCTCTTTCGAACCATATAAAGAACACACAAATCCTATATCTGTAGGGAAAGTTATGGTAATTTTCCTCATTCGTCTATCTTTTTCCATTAGTCTTCTTTTTCATTTGGTTTCGTCTATACCTACCTTCTGGTCTATTTTGACCCTCCAGGTGATAAAATCTGACCTCATGTATTCTTCAAAGTTGTAGATCTCATATTTCTCTTTGAAATTGTCCTAAGATGTTCTTAACCTGATATCCCCAATGACAGTTATGCTAACCCCAAGGCAGGTGCAATATGATTGAGGTCAAAACCATGTTCAATTCTTTCATCCATAACTTTATTATAGGATCTCCAAATGATTCGGTTCTTGTCTCTAAATAAACTGGAGACATAGAGCCATAAATGTTCGGAACAATTCAAATTGAATTTCTTGCTTTAGGTTCCCAAGCATCTGTTCGAAAATAGTAGAAGTAAGTTGTCTTAGTGGGGGCACGCCACCTTTGTGGGACACGTGTCCAGACGTCATTTAGGACGTCGGTCACGTAACTCACAAGAGCGGGGTGTCCAACACTTATGATATCAGAGCAACTAGGTTTAAGAATCCAAGTTTGTGATCAAGTTTAGGTCTAAGTCTGCAACTAGGTTTAAGAGTGTCCTAGGCATGAAGTGGGTTGTTATGATATGACATGAACACGCATTGTTTTAAAGTGAATGACTTACATTGTTTTGAATTGTTTTACAAGAATTGGAATTGTTTTTAAGTGATTTGAATTATTTTACATGATTTGAAGTTGTTTTACATGAAACATGAACTAAAGGTTTTGAATGTTTTAAATTGAAGGAGTGATTATGTCGCCTCGAAAGAGAACTCGAGGAGTTGTGACTCGATCTAGCTCTCACCAAGGGAACACGGATGAATCTTATGTCCTACAAGATGCAAGGACACAACCTGCTCCTGATTCCAAGGCACCTAGTGTGCAACATGAAGTGCCACCGCCTCCTCCTCCTATGTCTACTATGGACCCACAATTCTTTCAAGTCTTCGCTCAGGCTTTCACTTAGACCACAGGCCAAGGGTCACAAATTCCAGTGCCAGCTCTAGTGGAGAGGAGTGGACAATATAATAAGCTCTGCATGTATGGAGCTGTAGATTTCAACAGGACTACAAATCCTGAAGAGGCTGAAGTCTGGTTAAAAAGGACCGAGAGAATTCTGGTTCAGATGAAGTGCAGGGATGAGGAGAAGTTAGATTATGCAGTGAGCTTGCTACAGGGTGATGCACTTCATTGGTAGAAATCAGTGCCCCACAGTTAGGACATGCCTCCGGTGTTGTCATGGAGAGAATTTTTGGAGGCTTTCAGGAGGAAATACTTCTTGAGGTCTATATCCAAGAGAAGCCTAGAGAGTTCCTAAATCTCACATAGAAGGACATGAGTATGAGTGAATATGAGCTAAGATTTACCCAGCTATCACGGTATGCGGCCAACATTGTTGCTAATGAGGAGGATAAGTGCCACAAGTTTGGGGGGGCGGGGACTGCATTTAGGGATTAAGGAGAAAGTCTTGATCCATAATTTCTGTGACTACCAGCAACTGGTAAATGCAACACTCCAGGCCAAGAAGCTAGAGAATATCAGAAATGAAGTGAGTAGGAAGAGTGAAGGGGAACATCTCAGGATTGTGTTGCAGATATTGAGGGAGAGGGAACTTTATGCCAAATTCAGCAAATGTGAGTTTTGTCTTCACGAAGTGATATTCCTTGGACATTTGATTTCAAAAGATGGGGTACATGTTGATTCGAGGAAGGTTGAAGCTGTGGTAAGTTGGTATGCACCCCAGACAGTGACAGAGGTGAGGAGTTTTCTAGGTTTGACAGGATATTATAAGAGATTCGTTGAGGGATTCTCTACGATAGCTACTTCAATGACTAAGTTATTGAGAAAGAATAAAAAATTTACTTAGAGTGAGAAATGCCAGAAGAGCTTTGAAGAGCTTAAGCATAAATTGACCAGCGCGCCAATCTTGACCCTTCCTGTGGGAGATAAGGGTTATACAGTATACAATGATGCATCGAGAAAGGGTTTGGGTTGTGTGTTGATGCAAGAAAATAAGGTAATAGCTTATGCCTCGCGACAGCTAAAGCCTTATGAACTGAATTACCTTACCCATGATCTGGAGTTAGCAGCGATAGTTTTTGCCCTGAAGATTTGGAGACATTATCTGTATGGGGTTCAAACGAGAATTTTCACCGATTATAAAAGTCTTAAATACTTGTTGAGCCAAAAGGAATTGAATTTGAGACAAAGAAGGTTGTTAGAGTGGCTCATGGATTATGATCTGTTGATTGAGTACCATCCAGAAAAGGCGAATGTAGTAGCGGATGCCTTGAGCTCCTTGAGCAGGAAATCCTCTATATCTCATGTTCAAACTGTTTATCTGTCGCTATTAGAGGAGATGGCTAAGCTTAGGATAAGTTTGAAACAGGAGGAACTTGAAAGTATTGTTGCTACTTTCATAGTGAGACCGATACTCAGAGAGAAAGTTAAAGAGTTACAAGCACAGGATGTAAAATTGAGTAAGCTCCGAGAGGAAATTCAAAATGGCAAGAAATCTGAAGTGGTAGTGAGGGACGATGGAGTTATGGGTGTAGGGAACAGACTTTGCATCCCGAATGTCAAGAAATTAAAGGATGAGATATTTGATGAGGCACATAATGCACCTTATGCCATGCACCCAGGTAGCATTAGGATGTACAGAGATCTGAAAGACACCAGACACCTTCAGGCAAGTTAAAGCCATTGTCCATTCCATCATGGAAGTGACAAAGAGTGACCATGGATTTTCTGATGAGTTTGCCCAAGACTAGTAGGAAGCATGATGCTATATAGGCCGTTGTAGATCAGTTGATGAAGTCAGCCCATTTTCTGGCAATTAAACAAACTGATTCTCTTCATGTACTAGCAAAAAAGTATATTGATGAGATAGTGAGACTACATAGGATTCCGGACTCTATAGTTTTAACAAAAATCCTAGATTCACTTCAAGATTCTGGGGAAACTTACAAGAGACTCTAGGAACCAAGTTGAGTTTCAGCACTGCTTTCCATCCTCAGACAAATGGTCAAACTGAGAGGACCATTCGGACCCTTGAGGGAATGCTTAGAGCATGTGTGATGGATTTCAAAGGAGCTTAGGATGAGCATTTGCCATTGGTCAAATTTGCTTATAATAATTCGTAACATTCGAGCATTTAGATGGATCCATATGAAGCACTGTATGGAAGGAGATGTAGAACTCCAATATGTTGGAATGAAGAAGGAGAAAGGAAGCTGATAGGGCCAAAGTTACTTCAGATGATAGTAGACAAGGTCAACTTAGTTAAGCAATGACTTAAGGAAGCACAGGATAGAATGAAAAGTTACTTTAATACACGCCGAAAAGAGATGGAGTACGAAGTCAGTTAAAAAGGTCTTCTTTAAGACATCTCCTTAGAAAGGAGTCATGAGATTTGGCAAGAAAGGCAAGTTGAGCCTAAGATATATGGGTCTTTACGAAATTCTTGAGAGGATTAGACCGCTAGCCTATAGGTTGGCGTTGCCACCAGAATTATCACAGATTCATGATTTCTTTCATGTTTCCATGTTGAGGAGATATAGATCAGATCCCTCTTATATCATTCGGATCATTGAGGTGCAGTTAAGAAATGATCTAAGTTATAAAGAGATTCCAGTGGAGATCTTAGACACCAAGGAAAAGGTCCTCAGGAACAAGACGGTTCAACTGGTCAAAGTCCTGTGGAGGAATCATTCCTTGGAAGAGGCCACATAGGAGCCCTTAGAGGCCATAAGGGAAAAGTATCCACACCTCTTCAATGATTTAGGTAAGAATTTCGAGGAAGAAATTCTTTTAAGATGGAGAGAAACGTTGGCCCCTGAATTTTTTTTAAAATAAGCATGATTAGAGTAATTTTGGGGTCTTGCTAGATTAATTTATGTTGGAATTAATTAGCGTGTTAATGTGGGTAAGATAATGTGGCATAAGTTAAAGGTATTGAACTATTAAAGTAGTGGGAGAGGGTAAGGCCAATTTTGGCAAGTAACTTAAGTTTAAAAACCATAATGCATTAAAGGAAGGTCAAGGTGGACTTTTCTCAATCATTAAGGGTAAAATGGGGAGAAAGAAGTATTGTCTTCTTCCTAAAGAGGGGAAAACGAAAATGGGAAAGGAAGAAGGGAAATAAAAAAATCAAAGAGAGGAGAGGTTTCGGTGGTTGAGAGGAAAGAAGAGAGTTGAGCTAGGGTTCCATCTTTTCTAAGCCTTCTAGATAGATTTAGGTGTTGTGCAAGAAAGGAAAAAGATAGAGGAAAATAAGAGCTTTCTTTTGAACTAAGCATTTCTTAATTTGGTAAAGATTTGGGTAAGAGCATTTTAAGGCTTTGGATTTTTTAAAGGGTTTTGGTTTCAAGAGCTTAGTAAATGCATGGATTTAAGTGTTCTAAGGTCAATTCTACATTAGTTTCTTTGGGTTCTCATTTGGAAATTCCAATTGATTTGGAAATTGTATTTATGTTAAAAAAATAAAATCAAGAAGGACAAGAGGAGCAAGAGGAGAGACATATTTGAACAAGCCATAATCAAGGACTTCAAGGTGGGGTTCACTTTTATAGTTAAGGAATAAGCCAATAAAAGTTTTCTGTCAAGAAATGATAGTAAATAATTTTAAAACTACCACATTCATGTGCATTTATGTTTTTAAATGCTGCAAGATTGTGCTACATGTTTATACATGATTTGTGTGACGATTTATTAAAAGTTGTTTTTAAAATGATTCTTTGAAATGATGCATGATTATGAAACCATACTTCTGGAAATGGTTTTAAAGGTATAATAAGCATGTGAAAAGCAAGTTTTTAAAAGAATGTGCCATTGTGGGCATTAAGCTTACAAGATTTTGAAATTTATATATTATGTGAGTTTGTGGTAGTCCCTCAAGAACCGTCACGTGCACGTTGACCAAGTATAGGCTTCTCCTGCCTACCCACTAGTAGCACGGAGCTCCTTCATAGACTCCCTCAAGTTTACGGCTACACAAGACCATCATATAGAAATGTGTAGTATGTCATGTTTTTGGACTTACCCAAACCACTTGATATATTTATGTGTTCATGACAAATTGATAAGAGTGATGCATTCATAATTTGCATACACATGAATTTTTGCACTGAAGATGGTTTATAAATGATTTTGCTTGTTACCAATTATAAAATTATTACTCACGAGCATTAAGCGCACCCCTTTTTTCCTCCCCATAAGCAAGTGATGAGCAAGAGATCGAGTAGTCAATAGCCAAGGCATCACTCCACTTTTGAAATATTTTGTATTTGAAGTAAATTCTGTAAAGTAAGGCTTTAATTGCATTTTGAGCAACTCATGATTTATGTAATTTTTGTATTTTGGGGATTTTGAGACCTTAATGTAATTGTGGCTTGAAATGCCCTCTAAATCTTTGTAAAAACTCTTACCTTGTTATGTCAATGGAATAAGATTTGCATTTGGCTCATTATTTTCTTTTGAAGTTTATACATTTCATCGTTTAGTTTGCATAAGGGAAAAGTTAGTGCTCGGACTCCAGGGAAAGATTTGGATTAATCTAGGTAGAAATAGGCAAATGTTCCTTCTGGAAAGTTGTAGGTCTTGCTCTTAGTTTTCCAATAGGATATAATAGGAAATTTTGACCCAGATGTTCAAAAGTTAGGGTTCTTACAAGGGGATTTGCTTAGGAGTATGAAGTGACTCGTCTGTAAAGATGTATCCTCTGTGATGACGTCACATCATCTGTGATGACATCATATCGTCTATAGGGATGCATCGTCTATAAGGACGCTTCGTCTTAAGCGTTGCATCGTCTTAAGTTGACTTTGCTTCGTCTTAAGTTGACCATCTTATCGTCTGCTCCTGCATTCGTCTGCTTCTTGCATTCGTTTGCCTTATGCTATGGTCTACGTCTGCATTCGTCTGCTTCTTACATTCGTCTACCTTCCACTTCGTCTGCTTCCCGCATTCCTCTGCTTCTTGCATTTGTCTGCTTTTTGCTTCGTCTGCTTCTTGCATTCGTTTGCCTTTCGCTTCGTTTACTTCTTGCATTCGTCTGCCTTCCGCTTCGTCTGCTTTCCGCATTCGTCTGCCTTTTTTTATTTTTCTGCTTTTGCTTTGTTTGCCTTCCTGCTATCGTCTCCTCCATTTTTGACCCTTCAAACGATAGAATCTGTCTTTGAGGTCTTCATGAAAGTTATAGATCTTGAAGTCCTCTTTCGAGCCACATAAAGAACACATAAATTCGATATCCGTAGGGAAAGTTATGAAAATTTTCTCCTGTCTTTTTCCATTAGTCTGCTTTTTCATTTGGTTTCGTCTATACCTAACTTCTGGTCCATTTTTTCCCTCCAGGTGATAAAATCTAGCCTTAAGTCTTCTTCAAAGTTGTAGATCTCAATGTCCTCTTTGAAATCATCCTAAGATGATCTTAACCCGATATCCCTAATGACAGTTACGCTAATTGCCCCAAGGCAGGTGCAATATGATTGAGGTCAAAACCATGTTCAATTCTTTCAGCCATAACTTTATTATAAGATCTCTAAATGAGTCATTTCTTGTCTCTAAATAAACTGGAGACATAGAGCCACAAATGTTCTGAACAAGTCAAATTGAATTTCCTGCTTTAGGTTCCCAAGCATCTGTTCGGAAATAGTAGAAGTAAGTTGTCTTGGTGGGGGCACGCCACCCTTGTGGGACACGTGTCCAGATGTCATTTTAGACGTCGGGCACGTGACTCACGAAAGCAGGGTGTCCAACAGTTATTGGCTGCCAATTTGGTCATTAATTTCCTAAACTTCCGTTAATGCATGTTATTCATGAACTTCCCGTAACTTCCATTAATGTATGTTATTTATGACCATTAACTTCCCATAACGCTTCATTAATGATGGCGGTTATAAAAGGTCAAATGGTGTAGAAAATATAGATGACTTTTGTGCATCTTATGTAAGACACATGTAAAAGAGAGGTTCTTTTCTTACACACATACTCTTTTCCTCTCTAACTCTCACAAGAGTTATTGTCTTTGCTAGCATAAAGAAAGAATTCTAGCCATCTCCTAATGAGGTTTCATTCTTCTATCTTTGTGTGAACTTTCATTAGAGACGATCTACATTGATCGTTGTGGTTTATGATAACCCAACACGGAGAAGATTAAAGAACGAAGGAGATCATCGGAAAGATATTTAATCATCTTAAATTTCTTATTTTTGCTTTCTATATCTATATACATGATTAAATATGTTTTTGAGGTTCCATTTTGTTGGGCCCCGTTACCGAAGCCCAACATCCGTGACATGAGTCTTGCTGAAAACCCTAACCTTAAGTCTCTAGTTCAATTCAAAGCAAGAAACACTTCAATTAGGCTTGTATAGCTCAA
>JANKYE010707041.1:0-10621 GCA_032467995.1 Erythroxylum dillonii | reverse complement strand
GTCCATATGGCCCAAAATGGAATGATTTATAACAAAAAGGGTTATTACTGAAATTGGGCCCAAATTGATCAGTGGAACTGTTTGATTGTACTGCATTGAAAACAATGTACTATCGACTTTTAACTTTATTAGGCCCAAACTGAAAATGGATTTTCGCAATGAAAGTGTTTCAAAAAAAAATACCTATATGTGAGTGATTGACTGGTTTAGCATGCTACCTTCGCGGGCATAGACTCGGATATCACCGTTGATGTCGGGTTCGGGTCTTGCGGAGGTGGGATGCTACATATTTGGTATCAGATCCCAGAAGTACTATCTTATGGGCATTTTCTGAAATTTGTTACGTGCATTTAAGTCGTGTCATAGCACACAGTGGTAACTGATTCCTAGCTTGAGCCCCAATGAGTCACACGCATGAGCATGTGTAGTGTGTAAGCTGAGATAAATAGTGAGAAAGGCGATTGTGACAAAAGGGAGGTTGTGGACATGTCGAAATGCGAAGAATGTATATGATTTGATAGGTTAGACAACGATTAAACGCAATTGTATTGGTGACTGTATTATGGGATATCATGTTAACATTGTACTATGAGGATTATCCTCGAATGTAAACTTAAGGCAAAGGCATCATTGCGGATTGTTGAGGAAATTAACATTATAAATGTTAATGATGAGACTAGAAAGTATAAGCCTAGTTCAAGGAAATAATTTTTTTTCGATGACCGTGAAAGGTTAGATTCAGATATAGGAACTCGACTTTTATATACTAGCGTCCAAGGTACAGAGGTCGCTTAATCTATTATGCCTAGCACACGATTAGCTAATCGTTACCTCACCAATCATAAAAATCATATATAAATATTAAGTATAAAAATCAAGTAAGGCACCATGCCTTTATTTATCAGTCCAACCGATAAAATGGAGCCTTACTATGGCTTTAAGCTAAAAGGGAACACATACACGTAATATACATGACTTAGTAATGCATATGTGAGTTCTAAAACATTATTTTATGCAATAAAATTTGTCTTTTGCATTGCAAGCTCCAAGTTGTTTAAAAATGTAGTTTCAGAAAATAAAACATTGTCCTTTTCCAACTTTAAGTGCAAGTTTGTTAAAAACAATATCATTTCTCAAAATGCGTAATAAAAAATTAGTTGCACTTCAAGTACAAAAAGTTACCTAAAATAATGTCACTTATTAAATACACAAGTATACTAGCATCCATTTTGGATTCAATTCTCGTATGCATTACCTTGGTTCAAAATTCACATACATGGCATCATGCATGTCTTAGGATGTCCTAGTCTCATTTGAGAGATTGTTTCCCTAACTTACCTAAAAAAATGTATACACTCCCTTGACTTCAACAATCCCAAGTACTAGCTCTTTAATTCACAACTCCCGAGCCTTTATATGTAAATACAAAATGTATTTACTATTCAAACATGTATCTCATATTTATAAACCATCACATAAGGGTATAAAACACAATATCATTATCTCACATGGTTACTTCCCTTATTATTCACATAAGCTTTCTTTTGCATTTTCTAAGTTATTTAATGTTGTTAATCCAATACATAATCATTTCAAAACATAATTAAGCGCATTTTTATCCAAGTATATTAGGCCATTACTCATCAATCTAAGCAAAACTTCAAGTTTACTTTAAGTAAACATCAAAGTCGCTTTCTAATGCATATCATTACGAATCCTTAAATCCCAAGCCATGTTCACTTAGGAATTTTATCATAGTAATCCATGCTCCTATCTTGTTATATGACAAGCATTTTCAAACAACAACACATTTCACCACTCCATTCAATCTAATTCCCTTCATTTAAGCAATATTTATCATAATTAAACAACTCATTACATAATCCATTCCATCTCCCATCATTGCGACCAAGCCTTATCCAATATACTGTTAAGTCAAAATGACTTCACGTCTAATAATTTTGGTGAAAATCAAATAATAATAATATTAGAAATTGATGAACCGTTTTAATCAAAAGGAAGAAACTAAGACGGAAGTAGAAGCAAAATTGAGATGAAAGAAATTAAGACGGAAGAAACTAAGATGAAAGTAGAAGCAAAAATAAGACGGAAGCAAAACTATGAAGGAAGCAAAAGTAAGACAGAAGTAAAATTGACATAGAAGTGATACGAAGATGAAGACTCGATACTACGTTGGACGGTTAATTAGTTTGAGTAAGGTACAAAACTCAACTGAATAACTATTTCTATAAAGATCAAGAAACAAGAAGAAAGAAGCAGTTATCAAGAAGTAGTTGAAGACGAAGGCTATAAATACAAGTTGGAGTCGAAGATTGAAAAACTTAGTGATTTTGAGTTAGCGATTTGAGATAGTGATCTTAAGTTTTTAAACTTTAGAAAACACTGTATTTGTTTTGCAAAACACTAGAGCTATCATTACTGTAACAAAGGTCGCAATATCTTTCTTGTAAGAGAGAAGAAAAGCTGAGAGCCTAAAGAAGCTAAGTGACCGAAAATAATACTTGGTGTAAGAGACCTGAAGCAGCTTTGTAGAGAAAGAATACTTATACATTTTGAGAAGAATAGTGAAATTTCAGAAAGGATTCTGAGGACTAGACGTAGCCCACGGTTTGGGGTAAACCAGGATAAAATCGTTGTGTCAACTTCTAAACTCTCTAATTTTAATTTCTATTGTTCGTATACAAGTACATAGAATTTATCTACGTTTTACTCTTGAAGCTATTCTCATATAACAGTTGTGATATTCACTTAATTACCTTGAAAAAGTTAGACTTCAAAGAAGTCAAAAAGGGGATTATATTCAAGAAAAAGGATACACAATTCAAACCTCTTTCTTGTGCATTTTGTATATTGAACCTAAAGTCTATACTAATGCGTGATTTACTTCAATTGGTATTAGATCTCGATGTCTAAGAACCACCGTTACAAAGTGAGGATAAAGATCCATGGCAAAATCACGCGTTTATATAGTTGAAGGCGCCTCTGTCACTAGACCTCCTGCGTTCAATGATGAAGATTACCATTATTAGAAAGGCAGGATACGACTCTTCATTGAATCTACACACATTGACCTTTGGGAGATTATCGAGAATGGACCATATACACTAGTGGATGATGAAGGAAATGCCATTCCACGTATCAGATGGTCAGTTGATCAAAAAGCAAGATTCCAACTAAATTCAAAGGCCAAATGAAGGAATCTAAGTTGTGCCCTAAGCAGAAGTGAATACGATAAAGTTCGTGGATGCGACACTACTAAGAACATGTGGGATACTCTATCCAGCGCACACGAAGGCACCAACCAAGTGAAAGAATCTAAGATAAGCATTCTTGTACACCAATATGAGCTATTTAACATGAAGGAAGATGAGTTTATCAATCAGATTGTTGGAAGATTTCAAACTATCGTCAATGGACTTAAAGCTCTTGGGAGAATCTATGATAATCAAGATCATGTTCGGAAGATTCTCAGAAGTCTACCAAAAAGACGGAGACCTAAAGTCACCACGATACAAGAAGCTAAGGACTTGAGCGTATTGAAGCTTAATGAATTGCTTAGTTCCTTGAAGATACGTAAAGTGGAGCTCGATTCAGAAGATAAACCCAGACAGGATAAATCAATAGCATTGAAGGCTGGACAAAAGAATCACAAGATTCAGAAAAAGAGAAGTTCATCATCAAAAGCGTTAAAGATCGAAGAAGTTAAGAATGACGATACCAGTGAATCTAAACAAGATTCAAGCGAAGAAGATGATGAATTATCTTTTATCTTGAGAAAGATCAAATGCATATGGAAGAAGAAAGTGAGAGGAAACAAAGAGTTTTGTTTAAAGAAGAATAGCAAAGACGAAGACAAGAATGAGAAAACATTTATCATTTGCTACGAATGCAGTAAACTTGGGCACTACAAGTCTGAATGTCCATTGCTAAGAATAACACGATGGCAACATGGGAAGATTTGGATTCATTTGGATCTGATACTGATTCAGAAGCATCAGTATAAGAAAACATTTGCTTGGTAGCCAAAAAAGAAAATGACGAGGAGGTAACCTCTAATTGTAATGAATTATAAGATGCATATTCAAAATTATTAGAAGATTCTCATGTTATACTTAAATAGTATAAGGTGTTAAAGAAAACGTTCGTTGAAAACTTGAAGAACATGCAAGTGTTAGAAAGAGAAAACGTCTACCTCAAGAAATATGTAGATGATATGAAGAAAAAGGTAGCTATAGATAGATTTGAGAAGATCAATCAGCTGAAGGAAAGGATCAATATTCTTTCAGCTGATCTATCAACATTCACTAAAAGTACGAGAAAGATGAATTACATGCTACGAAGATACAGACACCCTAATGATAAGAGTGGTTTAGGGTTTATCAAAAACAATACTCAGTACAAAAAGAATTTCGTTCTATATAGGAAGAAAATTCATTAGTCGTTTTATTATCATTCCAAGAATCATTATAAGACTAACCCCAAAGGACCCAAGAAAATCTGGGTACCTAAGAAAAATATAATATCTACTACAAATCTCCTTCCTTGAAAAAGGCAACTAGCACCAATGGTATTTGGACAGTGGATGTTGGAACCCCACCCTGGTGAGACACGTGTCTGACGTCCTACGTGACATCGGGACGCGCATCTCACGAGGGAGGGATTCCTCACCACAGAATCCTCACCGCAAAAGAAAAACTCAAATCAAACTGTTTTCACTTACTCCCGAACTGATCTTGTCGAAGTCACCTTAATTTTTCCGCAATAAAATTTGATTTGATTAGGGCCCACGGATTAATTTCCGATTACTAAGCTAAAATGAAATTCCATGTCTCTTTAAACAAACCTATTTAATAAAGAAAGAAAATCGGGATCTAACAATGGATGCTCGCGACATATGACGGGAAGAAGGTCTATGTTCCTAGATCTTCAAAATAAGAAGGGAGGATCGGTAACTTTTAGAGACAACCAGCAGGGCAAAATAATTGGAATTAGTAAAATCGTTAAAGATTCTTTTGCATTTATTGATAATGTTCTGCTAGTTGATGGCTTAAAACATAATTTGATTAGTGTCAATCAATTATGTGATTCTAGTTTTGAAGTATTTTTTAATCAAAATTCTTGTCCAGTCAAAAACAAGGATGGTTCCATATTCTTTTCTGCCAAAAGACAAAATAATCTTTATAAAATCAATTTAGAAGATTTGCAAAGTCAAAATATTTCTTGTTTTATATCAACAGATGAAGAAATGCTGATTTTGCATAAAAAGCTAGGTCATGTTAGTTTTAAACATATTTCCAAGTTGATTAAACATGATTTAGTAAGAGGATTACCAAAAATAAGTTTTAACAAGGATTTCTTTTATGAAAATGTCATAAAGGAAAATAGGTTAAAACATCTTTTTCTTCTAAAAATATTATAACTTCATCTGGACCTCTAAAGTTGTTAAATATAGATTTATTTGGTCCAACTAGGACATTGAGTCTTGGCGGAAAGAAGTATGGTCTCGTAATTGTTGATGAATTCACTAGATTTTGTTGGATATTATTCTTATCACATAAGGATGAGTCTTTTAAGTGTTTTAAAGTGCTTTCCAAAAAGTTACAGAATGAAAAAGGAATTTTTATTGCTAGTATTAAAAGTGATCATGATGGTGAGTTTGAGAATGAGAAATTCAGAATATTTTGTGAGGAGAATGGAATTTTCTATAATTTTTCTACTCCTAGAACTCCACAGCTGAATGGAGTTGTAGAAAGGAAGAACAGGACGATTCAGGAGATGGTGGTGATGCTGAAATCACTTCCATTAAAACAAATTAATGTTGTAGCGGTAAGCGGATATCGTTCCCATGAGGAATCTTACGGTTATGAAATTGCGGATTCAAATGACACAAATAATGAAAATAGAAAAGGGGGTTTTGTTTAATCACGACAATAATAGAAAATCAAAGGAAAAATCAGAAATCGAAAACAATAATTAAATATGAAAATTCAATAGGAAAAAATACCTTGGTTTCAGTTCACCGATGTTATCATGTTATTATTGATCCTTGACATAAAATTATAATTATTAATAAACATTCATTGGGGGCAATTTCTCTTAAGTGTAAGAACTAGAAAAATGTATCCTAACAATCTTATTAAATAGTAACCTAGATACGCTCATAGGTAAAATTGAATAATAGCACTAAGAATCAAGAACTAATGAGCAAGTGAAAAACATATACGACATGCAATCAATCAAGCGAATATTTTCTTAGAATTTCCGACTCTAACGTAGAGAAGTTAATATTAATTGCTACTTATGATTATCATAATTGAATGTCATATCCAAAAAACCTAGTGATTGAACCAATTAATTTCTAGTTGCGCACTTAGAAACTAATGAATTCAATTGAAAAGACAGCTCTGAAAATATCCAATGTTCATTAACAACATGAAATGTATCTAAAATATCTCACCATAATAACATGAAACATGGATTCCCTCAACCCAAATAAGAAAATTAGCTACTCATAATTGAATTGAAAACAAAGAAAATCACAAAGTAATATGTCTCCATCCCTAGTCTTTTATGAAAACTATGAAAATCCTATTTGAAAATTTGCAGAAACGTAAAGAACAGAACAAGAAAAGTGCAGCAGCCGCCCAAAATCCCCAAAACCTACAATACCCTAAAGTCTAATATGTATCTATATATATATGCGGCAATCATCCAAGTCTCCTTCTTGATGCTAATATCTTCATTATCTTCTCTTGATTTTGTCCAGATAAGGTTCACTTCTAATTTCGGTAGGTTGCTTCTTGGAAAGATGACAAGAGGATCTTTAAAGATTGTGTTTTACTTGGAATCAACTTTTGGAATTTTATCTGCAGACTCCATATTCTGTCCTTAGGCGTGCCCACACTTATTCACTAAATTTATGTCAAATTGGGAATTTCGAATTTCTTTCCTTCTGTTGCATCTTTGTGATCCTATTTCGTCCCCAAAGTGTTGAAAACCATCTGTAAACAATTATAAAGCAATTCCATCAATTTCGGATACCAATTTCAATACATTAATGAAAATTAAGTACAAAATATATACAATTTAAATGACTTAACAAATTCCCCCACACCGAACCTTTGCTCGCCCTCGAGTAAGATGTCAAACCACTACACTTAGCCAACTCATCATTCAAAAATCAAGTGCACACAATCCATCAACTTAGGCTAGTAAGACTCAGTTTTCAACACATATCATAATTGCTTTTCACCAATGCAAATAAACAAACTCAAAATAATGCATCTTTGTTCAAAAGCAAATATGAAATCAAAGTGAATTATTCTCATGGATTGCGCTCTTATACTCAAGTCTTTGTGGGTAAGGTGTTTCTATTAAGTCTCACTCTATCATGTTGCACTACCATAGGCTTGCAGTTTCACTAATTCTCATTCATTCAGATCACATGGGCTAATAGATCATGAGGACTTTGTTTAAGGTTGTAATGGGGCTCAGTTTACAGGTGAGGTAAAAGCATGATAAAAGTTTCGTCACAAGCATTCACAAAGCATCAAGTAAAAGGGAGACGTAATTAAAATTCTGAGATAAACATGAGTAAAAACAACTACAACCACTCATACCAACTCGAGCTACTATGTTTTATTCTTTATTTTCTTTTCTTTTTGTTTTTTGTTTTTTTGTTTTCTTTTTTGTTTTTTTGCTTTTTTCTTTCTTTTCCTTTCCCTTTTTCCTTTCTTTTTTCTCGAATACGCTAGGAACAAGGGGAAAACAATAAAAATAAGAGAAAATAATAACTATTAAGTAGAAGTGCCTATAAAAATATCTCAGAACATAACTTGTAACAAAAGTCCCAATCTACTCAATGTTTCATTCAACTTGTTAAGGGGAAAGGATAATGGGGTTTTTGGTTTTAATGTGAGGTGATTAATTAAAGAACAAGGATAAGGCTCAAAAGTGTTTGCAAAGAGCATTTGAATAGGTGGGTCAATTTTAAGCTAAAGGTTTAAAAACAAAGAATGACTTAATCACTTCTATATCTCATGTGATCAAATAAATTCAAACCGGTTCCATGTAAGTTCTGAAGGCATCATGAATAGAGAATTATCACACATTCAAACAAATAATAAGATGTAAAGAGGATGTCATTTAGGCTCAAATTTCGCTCACTAGTTGAAGTTAAGAATTCACCCTAATTCCACAATTTACTTCCTCACTCCTCTGTCAAAATTTTGACTAAGTCTTTAGGATCAGCTATCGCAATCAATCAACATGTTCCATCTTAAAACTTACTCAGCCCAATTTAATTTCATGCATACACCCAATTTCATCCAAACTAACATGACCAAGCATCATAGCTCAACATGCAACTCCATTCACAAAAATTAACAAAAACAATCTCACAACCTAACAGTATTCACACAAAAACTAAGAAGTTGCCACGTCAAAAGTCTAAATTCCTCCCCCACACCTAAACTAACATTGTCTGCAATGTTAAAGAAGCATAAAAAAGGAAAGGAAAAGAGTTAAAGAAAGCTTCTCTGTTTGGATGTGTCGAGATCAAGGTGTTGGCAGTTGTGGTGGGTGAAATCCTTCGTACTCCCAGTAGGCCATTAGATTGGTCTCCATATGGTGCATGGTCCTTTCAAGTCGGCTAAGGTGAGCATCTAAGTCAGCATTTTGTTGGGAATGTGTTCTAGGTTCTGCCAGTGGTTGATTGTTCGGTTCGTGTTGCTAGGAAGGTAGTCAAAAGGTGGCCTTAGCTAAGATCCACAATTCCCATCCTGCAAAGACATTCTATATCCAATGGCTCTATACCACAAGCTACAGTCATATTAGTATTATCAAGATCCAAAACACCCAAATTAACTGCCATCTGTGTGATATAGGAACCAAGGATCAACGGCTTAGATTTCTTTTTCAAATTAGAATGAAATTGATGCATAAACCAAAAATCCAAATTGACTGGAATATGCCTATCCATGCACCAAAAAAAATAAAATTCAGCCTTTGAAAAAGTACCCGCAGCATTATTACGACCGAAAAAAATTAAATGCTAGCATCCTATGAATAATCTTGAACACAGGGTTTCGAACAAAGGAACTTTTTGACAAACTAGCATTATACAGATGGGTGTCGACAGACCACTGATGCCACAATTTCGAAGCATTAAAATCCTCATGAAAATCACATCGGGAATTGATAAATAATTCAGATTCAGTTTTAGCAGGAGATAAAAAAACCCAAAGCAACATTAAACTCAGCAATTAAACACACAAATTCCCTTCCCATTAATCGAAATTCAGCAGCCCCTTTCGTATTCAAATCAAAAGTTTCATCACAATTAAATTGGAAAGTGGTGTAAAATTCCCTAGTTAATTCCTTAAAAGTAAGACAATCGATTCGGGAAAAAGCACTCTATGCAATAGGACCCATTAATTGCCTAAAAGAATCATACACACGTAATGCTTCAAGTGTGTCAGAATGAACATACTTACATAGGCCAATCTGACGTTTATGAAGCTGCTCGAATTTGGCGGTATCTTTAGGCAACACGAAGAAAGTGCATCCCGTTGTTCTAGTGTTCAATCAGGTTTGGGTTTCCACCTCCTTGCCTCTTCTTGACCGAAGATGTGTCCTTGGTGCTGAGTGGAGAGGCGTCGACGTCGGAGCTAGAGAAGGAGTGGTCGCCAGTGGTTGAGATGATGGTTGAGGTGGTTCAAAGTCAGCAGCATACCGGATGGGTGTTGGGAGTCTTCAGTAATCACTCCTCTTCCTGGGCATGGTTCCAGTCTATGGAAAACAACCTGCAAAATTAAAGAATCACACAATACTAAAAGGACCAAAGGGGGTTGAATGGGGGTTAGGTAGTGAGGAAAAATAGAGATTTGCGTGGGTTGAAGGAAATCGATAGAGTAGGGAGAATATGGGTGGCGGAAGTTGAGAAGGGTTTGTGTGGGTCTGTGAAATCGATGGTTTAGGTGGAATTTTCGGAATGAAGTGCGTGGGAATGGGTTAACGGCAGCTGAAATTGGGGGTTTGAAGTGAATGTGGGAGGGAGGGTCGGCAATGGATGATGGAGGAAAGAAGGGATCATCTCTAAAGTGTTGAAAACCATCTATAAACAATTATAAAGCAATTCCATCAATTTTGTTGCGATCTAAACAGAACAATATAAATTAAATTCTCTTTAGACCAATTAGAGGCAAGCGCACCGCGTCGAAAAGTAATATAAAACGGTAAGAACCGAATATCGTACCCAAGGGAAAAATTCCAAAATGCAAGAAAATTAAATTAAACGAAGAAAAATTACTCAGACCATCAAGAATTGATTGATTTGAAAATAAAATGAAATAAAGTAAACAAATTAAGAAAATATGAAAAATTTAAGGTATAAATTAAAACGACTGGATTTAATCGAATTACAAAAATCGGTTAAGGTATCAAATTTCAATTGGATTGGAAATTAAAATAAAATTGTAACGGTGGATTGATTTAGGAAAAAATTCACTTAAACAAGTCAAACGCAATGTTCATGGAAATTCCTTCTCTTCTAAATCCGAGTCACTACTTGGTCCATAGATAATTCGGAATAAAAGGCGTT